>VDFB02159672.1:0-16256 GCA_007258455.2 Sequoia sempervirens | reverse complement strand
TGTAAAGAAACCCATGGTATGGTGCTATCCACTGCACTACCGCTCAACAGCTGAGAGGCTCCGATGGTATGGTGATAAAAGCATAAACAAAACACTTGAGAAACTTTGCTCCTTGGTGACAGTATCAGGATTTCTACCAATGAGTTTGAGACACATATTCTCAACAGGGCCTGTTTACAACGATGATCAAGTTTTTTGGTCGCATGGTTTGTCGGTCGTGGAACTGATCGCCTTGTTCAATGGAAACAGAATGGTAGGTTTTCAGTCCTGCCAGGGTCAATACATCCTGGAATTGTTGCTCGATGCCATACAAGGGAGTACATGTAATATTCTTTGTTCTAATATAAGGATGTCTATTGTTTTTCTTGCATTTTGAAATGACACACTGTGGTGTTGGTTTCATACCAGGCTACTCAAGAAAGTTTCCATCTACCTCCATTAGATACCAGATTGGAGAGCTTCCTAGTTGTTCAGCCCTATAGTCTACAATGTTTCATCTTCTACTGTTGTTGTAAGTCATTTTATAATTCCTTTTTGTCATTTTATATACATCTAACTAGAGACATTTTAATATGTTCAAACAAAATGTTGCTTTGCAGCAATATCATGTTGCACTCAATGCAAACATAGATGGAGAATGAGATATGAAGCCTATGTGTCGAATAATTGGTACCTGGAAGATGACCATAGCTATAAGAGTAAACAAGGGTTGTTTTATATATTTGTTGCTATATATATACATTCATGCACAAATTCTTACAAGCACTTAACTACAATAAACATTGTCTATTGTACACATTACATTTGTCCATGTTCGTATAGTTTCCTTTTCAGCTAATCAAAAAATATATCTAGATACGCCAAGAAATTCTAGCCATGGCTGCTCTAATGGAAACCCCAGTGGAAATTTCAAACAAATAGCCAATAGGTAAATGCCAACTATTACATAGATTGCTTTTTTTCTATTAATATGTTTCATGATATTCTCTTTCAAGCTGTCTATAACAAGGTCTTTATTGTTGTAGTTTACTTGTTCTATTCTTCATCAAACATAAGATTGACCTCTACCTTTTGACTAGTTTCTTTTGTCTTGGCCCATTTATGCTTCATGCCCTCTTCCTATTGTTTGTTGTTATCTGTGTTCATCCTTACTGCTATATACATTTTGTACAATAAAAGCATCATATAAGAAACTCTCTGGATATCTACGGTTTGCAGATTGTACTCTCCATATGTTAAACTTCCATATAAAATCTATTTTAGATGATCTGCCATTTGAGAGACTCTAAAACAACTGTTACAAAAACACTTGAGAATCATAGGTAAATGACATATGGTCAAAAAACCCACATCAAATACAAGTTCAAGAGAGGTAGCAAAACATATGCAAGCCAAAAAATTGGAAAAAGGTGAATGGTTCCTGTTCATATCCCATTTACGTGTGATTCTAAAGTGTTATTCTAATACATCTTGTAACTTCTACATAGGTTGCTTGTCTTGTACCAATATGTTTGATGATACTTTTTTTCTCTCATCTGTTTCAAGCTCCTTATAACAAACTATTAATTGTCATGGTTATTTTGTTTGGATGCAACATGTTATAAGTGTTCTATCAATATGTTCCATGATATTTATTCCCCCTCATCTGTTTGAAGTTTCGCATGACAAACTTTTATTCATGGTACTCTTCTTTATAGAACAGGTGACCTACAATCCTTAGCAGTTTGTTATGAGTAAGTGGATATTGATACAACACAAGCAATCTATGTAACTATGGGCTCCTCAATTTAAAATTCAAGCTACATTATTTAGTACTGAATATTATAGACAAAATACACAAATTGTAAAAGAACTATTAGAAAAACACTTAAGAATCATAGGTAGATGGCACATGATCGAAAACCCACATTGAACATATTAATACAACATAACCAGTCTATGTAACAATTGAGTTGTCAATTAAAAATTTAAGCTAAGTTATTTCGGAGTCAACCCACATTAAATAGAAGTGGTAAAGCCAATGGGCTCCAATACCCTGTACAAAATGGGTATTAATGCCACAGACTTAATGGAAAATTTGAGGTGCATTACTTGCAACAAAATATTATATGCGAATAGAGAACTTGTAAAAGAGCTATTAGAATAACACTTAACAACTACTAAACTATTTTTATCTCCAAAATGTTTATACTACCTCTCTACATATATATATATATATATATATGCAATTACTCCTACGTTAATCTACAATTTCTCCTATGTTAATGGGTATAACACCAAAGGTGCGTAGAGATAACTACAAACAATAGACGACGAGCAAAAAAATTACTAACCATGACCATATTTTTTGACGAAAGAAAGAAGATTTAGAAGTAATTTCTCCATCCATACAAAGGCATAATCTCTTTCAAGTCTCAAAAATTGGTATAACGTCAAAGATACAACTATATAACAAGGAATAATAAGCAGAGAGCGAAAGACATGAACAATAAATTAGTCAAGCTCTAACACCTCTTATGCAATTACTTTACTTGTCTTCAATATTTATTGTCAAAGAACGTAGCTCAGATCTTGTATCAATATGTTACATGATATTCTTTTATTCTCATCTATTTCAACTGGAGAGCCATCTACAGAGCTTAATTCCACAAACTATAAAGACTGTATAATGACTAAAAGGGTGCATAAAGATGCACAAAGATAACTAAAACAATAAACCAAGGGAAAAAAAATTACAATAATCTCTTGTTTTAACTGTAATTTTTCCATTCAAAAGACAACGATAATCTCTTTAAAGTCTACAAAATGGGTGTAACGCCGAAGATAGAAACATATAAAAAGAAGAAACAGACAATAAATTAATCATCTATGCAAAATGACTTTATCTGCATTCCATGCCTAAGATGTGTATGCAAAAATATGTTTGCGAAACATGGGCACATATAACAACCAATAGCTACTAATTTTTTTGCTATAATCTTCTCTAGAATGAAGACCACAATGGGTCTTTCAACAATACAACTTAATCAATATATTTTCTTGCACATTTTGGAGCACATCTATGTTCAAATCCTCCAATGAGAATTCAACTAAAAATAATATATGTACATGTATGTATATGTGTATATATTTATACGTATATGTATATGTATATGTATATGTATATGTATATATGTATATACATGTATATATGTATATAAATGTATATATGTATATGTATATGTATATGTATATGTATATGTATATGTATGTATGTATATGGATATGTATATGTATATGTCTAACCTATTTGATTGTAGATCTATATGATTTCCTTTATAATGTTCTACACATAGATATGTTGAAATAGGCATCCAAAAAAATAGTGCACTCTAAATTGTCTATTTCAAATTGTTTAATGTTCAAACAACTCAATACAATGTTGCTCGCACTTGTTAAACACTATCAACAATACATGTAAGTACATAAATTTTCCATTATCAATAAATAGATTTGGTGAACAATTGTAAATATTATTGGTTATTTCCAGTTTTAGATTGTTTCTATTGATTTTACCTATATACTTACTGTTTTTTTATGGTTTGTTCCCGATCTTGCTTGCCCATCCACTGACATACCCCTCTCTTCTATTTGCAAGTACTAGCCTAAAGCATACAAAAGCGCTCCAAAATCACGATGCTTGTTTTTAATAGAATTAAGTACCACAACAAAAAAACACTTCAATATGATAGATCATATATAAAAACACTAGATTTTGTTGACCTTTCATATTGTGTGATGTATAATGGAACTCCACAAAATTTCTCATGGACATTTCATGCTTTTCTTGCTCAGGGGTTTGGCTAGAGTCCCCGAGGCTCCATGATGGCAATGTGGCAAGGTGGATAACGAGAGTGGGTTTTGTCTTTTGGCTTTTAATGTCATATATTTGATCTTGTTAGAGTTTTTGAGAGATAAATGAGGAGCAGATTTTACATAAAATAATAATGCTTCTATATGCTTCACACAATACATGGCTAATATACAACCACTTACAAACTCAAACAACCTCATATTTAATAGGGAGGTGTTATAACAAATATCCTGGAATACCATTCACAGGTATAACACATTAACTACTAACTATTGTGATATATTGTTATTTCAACAATATATACGACTAACCATCCAAACCTATACTAGTGAGTTGTTTATTAAAATCACTATTACAATAGTAGTTACATTTCTATATTTACATAATTACTAACACCTAAAATATAATGTAAACATTAATTTTCGTAACATCCCCCCCTTAATGTTTACATGGTAGAAAAAAATTTACACACTCCTTTGCAATATGCCCACCCTTGTCGCATGTCCAACTATGTGACTCATGACCTGGATCCAAAAGAAAGGCTCTCTCCCTCCATGGCTTTAAATAGGCTTACCACAAACCTTGACGTGGCAGGAACTCATCAACTGCCCACCTTGTGTGGTTTTCTAGATCTTCCCACAAACCCTTTCAAGATCCATGAACTGCATTACACTGGTGCTTTTGTTAACCACTATGGTTTTACATTAGGGAAGCTATATTGAAATCAACATACATATCACAAAGTTGAAAAAACCCATATTAGGAAAGGTTTCACATTACATTCCATAAGAACACAATGTTCTTAATTGTAGTCACTATTATTGATCACTGCCACTCAATCTCGAACAACATAAACAACCGCCACTACCACTAGAAGTTGCCTTAGACTTTAGTCATTTTGGCATAAAATGGGAAATGGAACATTGATTATTATTCCCCCCATAATGTGAAATTTTCATTTATTCACACAACTAGGAACATTGAAAAGAAAATCATATCAAGTTGCATACTACTGTCTGGATCTTGTTGTCTAGATCTTGCTGCACATGACCACCATTTCCAATGAATGTATTCATTGACCAATCATCTTCTAATGAAGTACGACAGTCAGAGGATCATAGTCAACATTCACACACTAAACTGAAAAGCTCAAAAAAACACACTACGTGCAATGGAAAATAAAATGTCACCATAGTTGATAAGAGACCCCGTCATTGGTGACTGACGAGAGGACGTTGATTGACCTCCAACCTCTAATGCCTCCATCCTCCAATACGTTTGCTACTTAATTAGAAAATCTGACTTTGAGTTTAGTTTTAGAATGCCCCATCACAAAATGAATGCTGCATACAAGCGATAATGTGTCTAATTACAATTTAGACATTTTTTTAGTATTTATAATTTTTGACACTTTTACTTGAGTTGAAATGTGCTTACAATATTACATTTGGAAACTTGCCTAGTCTAAATTTAAAAAGCATTGATGACAATGAAATATTACATTGTGACATGAATTTATGACAAAAAAAGTCTAAAAATGTACCACAATAGTTATTTTTTGCATGTGAGATTTTGCCTCCATAAGAGCGAAGTTCAGAATCTTTGTGGGCCATTTTGGAAGAATATCACTATATCAAACTCTTTCAGCAACAATTTGCTCTGCAACCTCACTCTCACCAATTTGGCTTTGGCATGAATAGTGGGATTTCATATTTTCATCCACGAGCAACACAAATTTTGAAATCGAGCCTCATGAACACATAGTCAGTAGCATTACCAATGGATTCATTTTTCACCATGGGCAGATCAGACAGAATTAGCTCAGGCTCACATACTACCCCTTGAATCTCTTGCACTCTTTCACAAGCTACTACTTCTTAAAGACCAAGGTAATCTACATATTTGGATGACTTTCTTTTTCCTTGAAGGGTAGAGTCACATGAATCTCTTTAAGTTCATATGGATTCAACTACAACCTTCATAAATTAGAGATACCAGAATCACAAATAGAATAGGTCGGATTCTTCACATATGCGTTGGTTTCCTCCGCCTAGATGCACTTGAATCGAGCTTGCATGGAGAGCACCCAAGATGTTTCACACTTCAACCAATGAATGTAGCACTGTGGATACCTATGTACAAGTAAATCGGCCTTCTCCCTTTTTCACAACAATATCTTCAATAATATACTTTAGCGCAGGTGGATAACTTATTTTAATAAGCACATTCATTTATAAATATAAGACTTCCTATTCTCTTCACTGCCAATGCAATAACAAAGGCAATCATTTACCAGTGTGACTTGTGGATTTGATCTTTGCACACTCAAAAAGAAACAATTGAATCACTTCTTCTGAATTGGACAATTGGAATGAAATTGTACACTACATATTCAACACCGTGGTCACCCCACAAGATCTGGAAGACAGAAACTCTAGAACCGCATGCTTTTGAGTTTGTATTCTATTATTCCAAGTGACCGAAGCCACCACAATCTATGCCTTCACATTTCCTAGAAATATGTTGTGCCAAATTTTCTAGCATTACAAATTCGTGCAAAGAAATCTCCCATGATCTTCACGAATACACATCTTCTCTAGTGCACCCTTCTCTACTGCCTCCTTTATCTCCCCACTCTCATACCATGTTAGAGATTTTGAGAGATAAATGAGGAGCAAATTTTACACAAAATAATAATGCCTCTATATGCTTCACACAATACATATATATAGTTATTTACAAAGTCAAACAACCTCCTATTTAATAGGTAGGTGTTATAACAAATATCACGGAATACCATTCACGGATATGGCACATTAACTATTAATTATTGTGATATATTGTTATTTCAACAATATATACGACTAACCATCCAAACCTATACTAGTGAGTTGTTTATTAACATCACTATTACAATAATAATTACCTTTTTATATTTACATAATTACTAAAACCTAAAATATAATGTAAACATTAATTTTCTTAACAGATCTTACATAGATACATGTGTAATCTATTATTCATTTATTCTAAGAATCCAAAAAAAATTGTATTTTGTTATCACACTCTTCTTTTAATGAGGTTTGCTTATTTGTTCCTGATTAAAAATGGTCTGACTGAGTCTTCAATTGCACTATGAAGTAATTCATTAAAAATTGATTATTTTATTCCAAATTTCCTTGTAATTGACTACTTTTCAATCTTTTTTACTTGTCCCCATTTTATTTTACTACTACTAACCCAAAAAACATATGCATACTAAAACTTTAATTTACAAAATTATGCACTAAATAGTAATTGTAAAAAGTATCCAATATCAAACATCTTTCTTTCTTCAAAAATATGTGATACCCAAAGTTATCGACTACCTTTGTTAAACAATACTTTTAAATGCAATATTAGTAATTAAAGGCATGGGTAATAACTCTTTAAAAAGTCTATCTTTTATTTCTTTGCATATGTATCTTAACATAATTAAATGATAATTTATTAGTTGATTAAATAACCTAGACAAAAAATTAAAATATACATGTGCATGTAGGACTAATAAATATAGCTGGTATTGGCATGGTGTGATGGTTTATAGGTGGCATTGTTGGTCTTGCCACCAAGGTTCAAACCCCGTTGGGGTGGTATTGTTGAATGGTTGTATCCGGTTCATAGCTCCGGTCAAAAGTATTTACCCTTGAATAAATAATAAATATAAAACTAAAATAAAGATAAAATTATCTCATACCTTAAATTTTGGCATGAAACTATTGTTGTTAGAAAAAAAAAGTTATTTAAAATTTTAAATTTAATTTATATTTTTCAATTATCATTTTTAAAGAATAAATTTATTAAAAACTTGTATTTGTTGACAATTAATTTACTATATTCTTAACATTATTACGCAAATTAAATTTTGGGCTGGAAAAATATTTGGGAGGATGATTGCATGCTTTTCAAAATCAACCTACAGAAGTCAAGTCGCAAAGAGGAAAGGATAAAAATTGGTACCATATTTACAAACAAAGGTTTGTCTTGAAAGTCCCAACATTTCTTACTGATTTAAAATCATGCAGGACTTCAATGCTTGTGTTTATATTGCAATGAAACTTTAACTATTGTAACTAAAATTATTAAATATTACATATTAATAAAATACAAATTATTGATGATTACTTGTTTTAAATTAAAATTAATGGATACATTGTAACCACTCAGGATTAATCTTATATTGTCCCTCACGCAGCCAATGAGATATGAACTAACCTCACGTTAGTTCCTATTGACTAATTAACATGTTTTTCGTTTCTCGATCAAACAATTGTAAATATTATTGATTTTTTATATTTCACATTCCATTCCACAAAAAAGTTTCCTACTTCTTGCCAACTAGATAGGCCTCTTTGTGAGCACCCCTATCGATCGACATTGCATGCATGTGTATGTGGACTCTTAGTTTATAACAATATGGAGGTTCCAATATTACTTATTAGAAGACGTATCAGAAAATGTAGAATGTTACTTAAATGGATTTATACCATATTCTGAAAAGTCGATTTAAACTCTGCCTAAGGGCAATTCAATGAACAGCTTTAATGGTCATACCAAAAATAAAAGAAAAACGCCTAAAACTATAAACTAAAAAAATGTGTTAACCTTAAAAAGAATAACCCATAAACACTAATATTTATAATCAAATAGGCTTTACGAGCATCCTAAATGCTGCAAAAAATCCAAGTCTCTACTCTTTCATTAAATCTCTTTAATATTAGTGTACATCAAAGCAGGAACATTCCGCCACATTCCACCTCTCATTAAGCTTCATTATCATTAGTATATTACATTGAAGTTGTTTAGGTCTGCCTAAGACTTATATATAGGTGTTCCAAGCCAGCCTAGGTGATATCCTAGGCATAAATAGGTATATATAGGAGGTTGTGAGGTCTCTTGTTTCACAACCTGCTGTGAAGCAGTCTTCAGAGATATTTGGAGGTTTTCCCCCTCGAACTAGCTCTGTTATTCCTCACCATTATCAGTATTTAGCATATTTCATATCATATTCTATTGTGCAATTTATTTCATAACAAGTGGTGAATGTGAGCAATGATCTTGTGCAATCAGAGACAAGGCTTTTTCCTCACCTTGGAGGCACTTGGGAACATATCTTCTCGTGATTTTATGATTTTTTTTAATTTTTAAACGGTTTTTGAAGAACATATTAAAGAAGCTATAGTCCATATTTCCGAATAATTGGAGTAGAATTGAGTGAATTATTATAGAATTAGGGTTTTTACACAATTTATTTGGAATCAACATATCTCTGACATCTTGTCGAATTGGAGCCTTATTTTTATTGAGTTTTTGAAGACATAAGATATTATAGTAAAAAAAATTTAGAGAATTAAGTTTCATTTGTGGATTTATTCTGAAATTAGTGTTTTCCATTATGATCTGGCCTCGCAATAAGGCAAAAGAATGTTGTCACCGAGGAAGACTCGAGCAAGGATGTAACAATAGAGGATATTACTCCATTGAGGAAATCAGAAGGTCAAGGAATACATTTCCTCAATGAAGATATATGTGTGACCTAAGAGGAGAGGCACGGACATACGAAACAGCATAATCTACATGAAGGAACCCCAAAGAAACGAAGTTCTCGTTTAATTAAGGTGAAAATTCTAGGTCAGCTAACATTGACACAAGCTTTAGTACTCCTATGAGATCTAGGAATTTATTTCCAAAGGTGGATATGTGCAAGTTCAATGGCAAGGATCCTCTAACATGGATAAACCAAATGGAGATTTTTTTAAAGTACACCAAATCCCAAATGGACAAAAGGTCACAATGGCTTCCCTATATCTAGAACTAGATCAATTCATTTGTATCATTGGCTTTGAACTCAATAAAGGAAAAAGGCTCACTCATCCATGGTCAATTTTTACTGAGGGAACTCCAAGCACAATATAGCAATAGTGCCGACAAATGAACTTCTTCTGTGCCTAACCTGGGCTAAACTTCCCCAACAAACAAAAAGGATCAAGCTAAGGATTATATTCAACAATTCCCAAAATCTATCCTAAGATGGATACAATTATAGAGGAGAACTTGAATGATTTATTCTTGGTTTGTCTCAAGGATTACATTCAACATGAGGTACGCAAGTTTAGTCCTAGCTCTATAAATGAGTCTTTTATCTTAGCGCATAGGGTAGAGAAGTATTTGATTCCTAAGAAGCAAGGGGGTAATGTGACAAGAGAAAGGATATTCAACACAACCTACTAAGTTGACTCCACAACAAATTGAGGAGAAAAGAGCAAAAGGCTTGTGTTTCAATTGTGATAGAAAATACAATCGAGGACATAAATGTAGTGAAAAGAAATTGTTTTATATTGAAGGCCCCAATGAGGAAGAAGAGGAGGAACCACTAGAGGATGAAGGAGCCAAATGAGGGAATCACACATTCCCAACCAATCATTACTTCTTTGCACCTAGGGTTTCAAAGGTTCCACAAACTCCTCAAGGTGGTGGGGCTCTGTTGAAGCATATGCATCAGTGTTGATTAATCGGTAGTACTCTATAATTTCATCAACAAAAGTTAGCTAATGTCTAAACTGTTTTATATCTAGCTCCAGAGTTCTGTGCCTGATTGTATAAATGGAAAAGTGCTTAGTTGCCCTGTGGAAGTTTCATAGTATTTTAAATTATCCATGGAGATTATCAACTGATACCCCAATGTATATCGGAGATTCATGGAAAACAAATATTGTTTTGGGAGTATTACTTGCATTAAACGATTGAGATTAACTTCCAAGAACTATTCATGATATTTCACTCAGATGGAAGGGAAGTAGAGCTAAGGGGGTTGAAGGAAAAATCCCCACAAATGGTAAGCTCTCATCAAATGAAAAATTTTCTTAAGAAAGGATTGGATGGATTTGTGGCCCAGCTATGTTCATTAGAAGTCTCTCAATCTAATGCTCCTACTCATCCAAATTTGCAAGCTATAATTGATCATCACTCAATTGTTCTTGGAGATATGTCTAAAGGGCTTCCTCCTAAGAGGGATCATGATCATTCCATACAGTTAGTTCTAGGAAGCCAACCACTGAACATTAGGCCTTACAGGTATCCACACATACAAAAGAGTGAGATAGAAAAAATTGTTACGGAGATGCTAGAGGTAGGAATTATCAGGCATAGCCAAAGTGCTTACTCCTCGCTTGTGGTGATGATACATAAGAAGGACGATACTTGGCACATGTGTCCATATTATAGAGTGCTCAACATGTACACCATTAAAGATAAGTTTCCTATTCCAGTCATTGATGATTTGCTAGATGAATTGAATGGAGCTATGTATTTTACCAAGTTAGATCTTAGATCTGGTTATCACCAAATTCATATTAAGGAGGAAGATATTTGTAAGACAACATTTCAGACTCATGAGGTTCATTATGAATTTTTGGTGATGCCATTTGGTCTTACCAATGCACCATCTACATTCCAAAGTTTGATGAATTCCATTTTTAAGAAGTTCTTGAGAAAGTTTGTGTTAGTATTCTTTGATGATATATTGATTTACAGCAAGACTTGGGAAGAACATTTGCAACATGTGGACCAAGCATTACAAATACTTGAAGATCATAAAATCTATGCTAAGCCATCCAAGTGTGCTTTTGGTCTTACAGAGGTGGAGTATTTGGGACACATAGTTTCACATGAAGGAGTAAAGGTGGACCCTAACAAAATTAAGGCTATCATGGAATGGCCTATTCCAAAAACCATTAAGAAACTAAGGGTTTCTTGGGATTAACAGGGTACTATAGAATATTTGTGAAGAATTATGGTAGTATAGAAGCACCTCTCACCACTCTATTGAAGAAGGATTCTTCTCATTGGAACGAGTCTACCAATACAACATTTGAGAGATTGAAGGAGGCTATGTGTACAACTCCAGTGCTTGCCACTCTTGACTTCACCAAGGAATTCATTGTGGAATGTGATGCTTCTGGAAATGGGATAGGAGCAGTGCTCATGCAAGAAGGTTGACCAATTGCTTTTGAGAGTCGTCAATTAAAGGGTAAGGATCAACTAAAACCTAATAATGAGAAGGAAATGCTAGCAATCCTCCATGCAGTTAAACAATAGAGACCTTATCTATTGGGTAGACACTTCAAGGTTAAGACAGATCATAATAGCCTAAAATATTTTTTGGAACAAAGACTATCTTTTGAAGAGCAACAAAAATGGGTCACTAAGATGTTAGGATATGACTTTGAGATTGTATATAAGAAAGGGAAAGAAAATATTGTAGCAGATGCACTTTCAAGGAAGGATTAGAAAGATGAAGCCTTATTGTGTGCCCTTTCAATATTAAATTGGGTGGAGGAAGCCAAAGCAAAGTGGCAAAATGATGTTGAGACAAGTAATCTTGAATCGAACAATTAAAAAGTGATCGTAGTAGTTCAGATAAGTTTTGTTGGAAGGGAGATACTCTTTGGTATAAAGAGTGTTTGTATCTCTACAAGAATTCCACTCTTAAATGCAAGATTCTCATAGAGTTGCATGCATCTCCAGTGGATGGTCATTCAATATTTTTGAAGACATTCATTGAGTCAAGCAAGATTTTTTTTGGGAATGGCTAAAAGGTGATGATCAAAAATTTGTGGCTGAATTTTGGGTTTTACAAAGGAATAAAGGAGAGACAATTAAGACACCGGGTCTCTTGCAACCCTTATCTATTCCTAGCCAATGTTGGGAAGAGGTATCCATGGACTTCATCACAGGGCTTCCCAAATCTAAAGGTCATAATGTCATCATGGTAGTAGTTGATCGCCTCACTAAATATGCAAATTTCATTGCATTATCACATCCTTTTATAGCAAGTGCAGTGGCAAAAGATTTTTTGGAGAATATCCAAAAGCTACATGGTACACCTAAGGTTATTGTTAGTGATCATGATCCTATCTTCACTAAGTCACTTTTGGAAATATTTATTCTCATGTTTGGGTACTCAATTGGCTCATAGCTCTTCATACCACCCTCAATTAGATGGGAAAATTGAGGTTATTAATAAGTGTTTGGAAGGATATCTATGTTGTTTCACTTCAGAGAAACAGTCTCAATGGGTAGATTGGCTACCACTTGTAGAATGGTGGTATAACACTTCTTTTCATAGCTCATCAAAAATGTCTCCATTTTTGGAACTTTATGGATATCATCCTCCTTCCATCACATCATCAATAAAGGTGTCACCAAGAGTTCAAGTAGTAGAAGACCACTTGCTTCATCAACAACAAGTACTTTCAGGACTCAAGGAGAATTTAGCCATGGCACAAATCGAATGAAACAACAAGTAGATCAACATCGTAGTGAAATAAATTTTGAAGTTGGGGATTGGATCTTCTTGAGATTGCATCCTTATAAGCAAATCTCACTAAAGAAACAAAAAAAGAATAATAAGTTGTCTCCAAAGTATTATGGTCCATACCAAATTATGCAAAAGATTGGTAGTGTTTCCTACAAGCTAGAGTTTCCACCAACAACAAAGATACATCTAGTTTTTCATGTTTCCTATTTGAAGAAGGTAATTGGGCATAATATTCCCACTCAAACAACACTACCAAAGCTCTATGAAGAAGGAAGAATCATTTTGGAACTAGAGTGCATTAGTCAAAGATGCACAAATAAGCTAAGGAATAGAACTCTCATTGAGTATCTCATCCAATGGAAGAATTTACCAGTTGAAGATGCCACATGGGAGGACGAGGAGTTCATTCAAAAGAATCCAAACTTGATTAGCATTGAGGACAATGCTTCTTTGAAGAAGGGGGGCATGCTACACCCTTAATATTAGTGTATATCAGGTTATGAATAGTCAGCTTGTGGCTATCTTAACTCTTTATTAAGTCATATTATCATTAGTATATTGTTATTTAGTTATTTAGATCGGCCTAAGACTTATATAGGTGTGTCTAAGTCAGCCTAGGTGATATCCTAGGCATAAATAGGTATATATAGGAGGTTGTGAGTCTTGTTTCATCATCAAGTTGTGAAGTGCGTTCTCATTCGAGATATTTGGAGGTTTGCGCCCTCGAAGTGGCTTGCTATTCTCAATTATTATCAAGTATTTTTAGCATATTTCATATCATATTCTTCTATTGTACAAGTTATTTCATAACAATTTGTGAATGCCAATTCAAAATAGATCACTACTTTTTCAATATATTTGACTTAATACAGAGAATGGGATATCAGGATTTAGTTGGACAAAAGTATCTTATAAAATTTGAATTGAGGTTGATTACATTACTATTATCAATTAGATTTGCACCCTGTTGAATATGAAATTCAACAATCTAATGACACATGGAAACCTTCTTCAGATGTGGGCGATCTGAGCGAAGAAGGAATCTCTAGAGTGAGTTGGTTCTCCAAATGATAATCCTAATCTAAGTGATCTTCAAGGAAAAGGATAGAAGGATAACTAAAAATGAAATTTAAAACTAACTTATGATTCACTATATTTTCTGAGATCCAGATTTTATCACTCACAACAATTCCTCTATTACAATAGCTCTCACAATCTCATTGGTACATGATTTCATCAGTAATTTGCATGAAGATTCAAAAGTATTGAATACATCATGCAACCTAAAAACATGAAATTCTATGTAAAGACTCATAAAAGCAAGACATACTTGGATTTAAGCTTGAAAACACAAAGACATCAATTGTTGTTACAAGGATGAGACAAGAAATGAAAAGGAGAACTCTGCTGCTTTATTGAAACTGAAAGAATGTGTCTGTCTGAACTGAGTACAAAATAAGTTTACAAGCTCAAAATGTTAAGAGCAAGAAACCACTATCTGAACTTAGAAGAAGAAAAACTAAGTTTTCCTTTAAGATAAATAGCTCCTAAACTCTAATCTGAGCTCAAGAAGAAAATCTCAAGAAAAGGTATCAAAACTGCCTAATAAGCCTGCACAAAAGCAGAAAAAACACACTTTTTGCATGCCCATACTATCAAACCTCTAAAAATAGGCTAAATATGCTTTTAAAGCAAAAAAAATCTTATCTTTCCAACAGGAATCTCAAATCCGACCAAGACAATATCTCTTCAAAAAATATGCTAAAAATAGCAAAGATTAAAGAAATTTATTAAATATCACTTTAATCATGCTTTACATGGTTTGAAAATTTAATATTTTCACAATTAGATTTATTTTTGCAATAAAAGATTTTGAAATCTTTTGCAAAAGAATACAACCTTATCTCCAATATAATTTGATTTTCTAAAAAATCATAAAATATAGAATATCTCTTATCAATATTCCACTTGTGAAAATAATTCCCCAATCCATAATTGATTTCCAAAAAAAATCAAGGCATGAATATTTAAATTGACTTCTTCAAAATCAATAAAAATATAACCTAAGGCATTAGTGCAAATAAAAACTATGGCCAAGTTATATATAAAAGTCAAGGCGTTTATATGAAAATACCTTAGGCAAAAGGGAAAACCTAAACATATTGGATCGACCACCATGATGCATTTGACTTGGGCACAAAAAAAATATTTTCAAAAACTCCTAAGTTCGAATTAGGAGAAAAGGAAAAACCCTAATATCAAAACCAATGAATCCCTATCATTTCGTATCATTTGCAAATGAAGACTCTGGAAAGAATGCTTCTGAGTCACCGCCATGTATGAGCTAGGGTTTCGATCTAGAACCTCCATTCAAGCTTCCTTTCTCTCAATCTTTTGCATATTCGACCTCCAATTAAGGGGTAAGTATTGTTGGTTGTTTTCTCTTCATTCCTTGGATTTTTTGATAATAAATAGGCCTCATTGGCTGTGGCAGTGATATATTTATCTGATGCTTTTACTTCATTTGTTGTGCTTTGTTTTTTGATACTTTTGTGGCCCTTCTACTTATTGGCCGCCATGAGAGTGAGCTTGACCTCTGTGTTGGGAAGTTCCTGTGAGGCACGACCATATGTTTGAGAGCTCCAATATGGCACACATGGTAAGTTCGTATTTCTGTTAGCATTCCTCTTGAAACAAAAGCTTATAAAAGCTTTATACAACTGCAAAAGATCATCCTTTCATTATAATTTCATGGCCATACACAGGCCACACCATGCTCATGTGTTTCTATTGAATTTCACTTAAGAAATTTTTGATGATATCTATTGTTTACTTCAAATCTAGTGACCATCATCGTAATTGAGAGCTTTTGTTTTAAAAAATGAAAATTTGGTGTTGAAACTCCTCTCCTTGGCCGCGGCCATTCATGCACCAAATGGGTTTTGTAGTACCTTTTGTGTTCAACCCAAGAGAGCATACTACGTATTCTTTTGCTCTTCTATTGAAAACCCCATATGGGTAAGCCGAAAATGGTGGTAAATCTGC
>VDFB02159671.1:0-13325 GCA_007258455.2 Sequoia sempervirens | reverse complement strand
ACTTCACTGCTGCTCCTAGTCTCCCCATTCAGGAGGTGGAAAATCAAGAAGCATGGTGGAATGAAGTCACTAATCTTGATTGGCAACAAAGAGATGATTGGCACACCGATGAAGAGTTCATTCATTTTCTGATGTGGATGCTTGTCATGTTCCTATCGGGTTTCATGCTTACACCATATTCTCTAAGAGTAACTAACTTCATAATGGAGTTTGATGAAGGATCCATTGAATCCTTCCAGCAATTCTTCTCTCATGATTTTGAATTTGACTTTCTCAACAAATTCAGATTTGTTGAGTACTTCTTGGAGTTTCAGGGTGCGATGATTCAAATAGAACGTATTTCCCAAAGCGTTCTAGTAAAAGTAATTCTCCATTTGCGGAATGACTCTTCTTTACTTATGATGTGGGGCCCTGGTATCAGCTCGCTTTTGATATGTGTCAAGAAGGTATGTTGGAGTGATGAGCCTCAAATTCACTGTCCTTTGGATGTTGTTACCTTCTTTATCAGTCATTTGAAGTTCACTCCTAATGATCAATGGGAGTTTTGGAGAGAAAAGTTGAACAAGGATTGGTACTTGGCTGTGATGGGATCTTCAATGGGTCTATCCTCAGTGGTAGATTTGAGCAGACATGATATTTTGAGTGCTGATTTTCAGTTTTGCAGCAGCTATCTATCTCCTTGGATGCTGATTTTCATAAAATCAGATTTCAAGTTGACCATTTCAGTCTGGTTGGGTTGCTGGTTCATTCATTTTCAAACCTTCCAATCTCTTTCGAGGGACAATTTATGGTTTCACATGAGAGAATTGGTGGTGTGGGCTGAGCACATTCAGCATTTGGAAAGAAACCATACTCATTCTAATGGTTTTCTTGGTACATATTCATGTACAAATAATTGGAGCAGACCATCGCTCGACTTGGCTTGGCATTTCGAGACTCCTACTGCTGAGATCGTGTTCAATGCCTTGATTCTACATTCTGAGACTCTTGGGGTTGGAATTGTGAGAAACTTCTTCAGACTTCTTAGTTGTGCCATGATAAATCAGCGGAGGCATAGGGAATTCATGTGGAATCATGAGTTTGAGTTTGTTGAGTTCTTGCAAAGGAAAGCTTTTCTCTTTGCAAGAAGGGTTGAAGATGTCACATTTGCAGTCATGGTTTCATTTGTTACCATGTGGAGGTATGCTGAGGAGATTGATTTTGAGTTGGGTAGCCTATCTTTTTGCCTAGAATTGTGGTAGACAATGGTATGGTTGATATTGTTGACTTTGGGCATCGTGGACATGAGACGTTACTTGATATTAATCTCAGTCCTTTAAGATCTTTAAGATCTTTCAGTTTGAGTATCATAGATGGTAACACTTTGGAGTTACAAGGGGAGTCAGTGCAGCATTGGCATGATATTTTCATTGATGTGATCAGAGTGGTGCAGCATCGGCATGGTGGGTCTTTCCTGAGACGCACTTGGGAACCAGGGATCATACTTGTTTGCGTATGGATTAGTTTTAAAATTTCTAGAGTTGTGGTGGTATTGCTTGAGGACAAGCAATTTTGGGAAGGGCGGATTGTAATGTCCCCCGCTTAGCACTTCACTTTCAAGGATTAATAGCCCATTCCCGCTGGTGTCAGTCGGCTAGTCAGCTGGCAAAACTAGGGTTTCAAGGCTTTGGAGGATGCCAGTTCTCCCAGGTTGGTTGTTTTAATGGTGGACTTTCCGGTTTCCTTCGTGAGAGCTTCTCGCAGGGTATGTTTTTCTTGGCATCTTGTTAACTCTCACAAATTTATTATTTTAGTAAATTCTACCGGCAGCTGATCCTTTGGTCTCTCAGACAAATTGACTTTCCTCTTCAAATGACTCCATTTGGTTTATTCAAATTTGGCCCTGATGCAGTTTCTCAAGAGATAAGTTCATTTCACTTAAATAACATTATATTTTTGTTGGCGCATCAACTAACACCTCCTGAGTAAGAGTTGCTACTTAACGTACCTCTATACACTACGATTGAGTGCCTTCAAATTAGAAGCTCGCTAGGCTTACAAAAAATACCTCGCGAAAGGGAAATAAACTAAACTTAATTCCCGCCTTTTTGTTTCAAATGAGGTACATTGAAACTAATACGTTGCAGCTGAGTTTTCTCTGGTTTCGCAGATTCACTAACTACAACTAAACTTAATAACTTAAATTCTATCCAGTTCCCTCAAGAAAACAGAGCATGAGAAAACGGAGCAAGGTTATGACTATCAAACGATAAACGTGTTTAGATTCTCTACTTGAAGGCAAGGTGGCGCAACTATTATCTCAATCTGAACAAGTCTATTGGCACAAAACAGATTTAAGAATTTACCATGATAATCTTATGAAACCCTATGTGGCATAACACTTGATTATAATAGTAAAGACTCGCAAAACAGATTTATCATCACAATCTTATGAAACCCTATGTGGCATAACACTCGATTAAAATGAAAAAAGATTCACAAAACAGATTTATCTAAACTAAGGGAAGTATTTACCATGACAACCTTATGAAACCCTATGTGGCATAACACTTGATCATAACAGTAAAGACTTCACAAAACAGATTTATCATCACAATCTCACGAAACCCTATGTGGCATAACGCTTGATCAATAATGACAAAAGATTCACAAGACAAATTTATCTAAACTATGGAAAGAATCCACTATCACAATTGCATGAAACCCTATGTGGCATAACAATTAACTGTAATAGCAAAGACGCATGAACAAATACCAAAAGAGCAATATTGAGGGAAAGGTAGGTGCAGCATATATTTCTCTCTCAAGCAAAAGTTAATTACAAATGAGCAAAGCTCTTATTTATATACATCAAGGTGTAGGGAACCCTAAAATCACCTTGTGTTAACTACAGTCTCGCAAATGCATGCAAGATTAATTATTAAACCCTAATGAAGTAAACTATACAGTTAACTGGAAAGCTACCATCAGTTAACCGGTACAAATAACCTAAAATGGACCATGTGCAAGCATGCACGCCCTTATTTAAAGCAAAGTTAACTGGACACTACCCTCAGTTAACTGGAAACCCTAACCCTAACTCCTGTGATGATAATTCCAAGGATGAGATAAGATGTGTTAAGTCGCTATGAATCAAGACCGGAAGTCAAGTTAACTGGCCGCCGTGACTCAACCCTGAAATTAACTGCATCGCTCGAATCGGGCAGACACCATTTCAACTCGGTCTAATACTTCGACCAAGAACTCATCGATCTCTCTGTCATCTGGCACTTTGACGCTGTTCAAAACAACAGTCTGTTTTTTTAGTTCTCTGCCACTTTCTGTGATTGTGTGCATGCCATCTTTACACTCCTCAGTCGCCTTTCTGAAACTGGCTGCAATTACTAAAATATTCTCTAACCTAGGCGCCATAGGTTCACCTTCAAGGCTGTCATGAATCAGCTTCTCGAACTCTGCTTGAACTTTATCCAACTCAACATACGTGCCATCTTCTAGAAGATAATGACACGGAATCTGAACAACGAAGCCACTGACCAGTGCAAGTACTCCAATCACATCATCCTTGAGTGAAAACAATTTGGAAGAGATCTTCTCACATATTTCTGTTCTGAGAAGGTGCTGCTCTCTCCAAATAAAAACTTTGTCTTGGTCCTCAACAATCTCCAAGGCATCATATGCAACTGATAACTGAGATACCAGAACACGATCCTTTGCCAAGTTCTCTGCAACTGCAATCTCAAGCGACTGAACACCCTGACGGAGTTTATGCGCATCACTTCTCAACTGATACAGATCTGCAAGAAGAGTTTTACCAGCAGCAACTAAATTATCAATCCAGTTGTCTAAAAGTCTGCCATGACTAACCAACTGATCCAATTTTTGTTGTTCTGCAGGTGTATGCTGAGGAAGAACAGGTGCTCTACTCGAATTCCCATGAACAAGATCAGAAATGTATCGACGAAGTTGACCAATTTCAGCTTTAAGTAATGCCTTATCTTCTCCATCTTTGGTGATACGCTCTTCAAGATTATTGGTAACAATCTTAAGAAGAGTTACATCTGTCTCTCGTGTAGTCCTGCCAAGATTAGCCTTAGTAAATGTAAAGTCA
Source organism: Sequoia sempervirens (assembly GCA_007258455.2). Classification (NCBI taxonomy): domain Eukaryota; kingdom Viridiplantae; phylum Streptophyta; class Pinopsida; order Cupressales; family Cupressaceae; genus Sequoia; species Sequoia sempervirens. The sequence continues at coordinate 9,217 of VDFB02159671.1, read as the reverse complement.
CCAACCTCGACTTCATCTAAGCTTTTACCCTCTGGAGGAACTGCAACTTCAATAACAATCTCGGATTCAGGAGTCTTCTCAATGTGCACCTGTTTCTTTATCTTCTTGTTTGACCTTCTCTGATAAGGTTCACCGAACTCAGATAAATCAAGGTTGTACGATGGTTCACGCCTCTGTCTCCCTAAAGACTTCTCGAGCCAACAAGACTGAATAATATTCTCAATTCGCGGAGAGACTGTCCCTGATGTATCAACCTGTGGTGGTTCAGGTGTCTCCGATCCAGCCTGAATTGGTGTCTCAGGCTCAGAATCTATGTCAATGGGCTGCACGTGAGGCGAACTAGGAGGTGAAACGTGAGGCTCAGCCTGAATGACTGTCTCTACTGGAACCTCAGGAACATGTTCAATTTGTTTCTGCTTCCTTTTACCAGTAGCCCTTTTCCCCGTGTTTCCACTAAGTCTAACCCCTTCAGGAGGTATAATAATGGCCTTGACTCTAGGTCTTGCTCTAGAAGTAGAAGGCAACGAAGAGAAACCCTTTGGCGGCTCTGCTATAGGAACTGACTTCCGCGTCCGTTTGCTCTCCAAGAATAACTTGCTAGTCTTGATAACTGATCTGGAAACCTCTTCGATAGAAGTATTCTCCTTGGCATACCAATCAGGTGAGCGAAGTGGCTGCCGAGCAACTTGATCCTTAACATAAGAATTGAGAAGAACTTCTCCATCATCATCGGATAGACCATCAACATCTTCTGATAGGTAATCAGAGAGCTGACCAATAGTGAGTCTACAGTAGTGACGACGACGGACCTCGAATTCATCTTCACAATTTGCCCAGAAATCTTCAAGTGTTGGCGCATGTGCAATCCCTCGCTCTAACCGATTTGCATAATGTCCAAGAGGATCATAGGAACGCCTCTCAGTATAAGGCTTGAGTTTGAACCTTTCAATCTCAGTAGACATATGCCTGGCATCTGTTGCAGCATCACATGTGAAAATTCCCAATGTGAATGGAAAATTAGCTGCAGTCTTATGACGACTACGAAGAAAGAAGTGAACATGCTGCATCTGTCTGAGGAACTCCATAAAAATGAGCTTATCTGAAGGGTATCTTGGTAACATCAGGGGCTCTCCAACATATCCATAAACACGAAGGTATGTGAAAGTAGGAAACTGGATAAACCAATCCGCCCAAGTTTCCATCGCTGATTTGGCCTCGGCGGAAATACGAATGTGCATCTCATCATCAAGATCTCTCACGGTTCTCATGGAAAAATGATCATTCACTGCTTGGAAGTCCTGCTCGGATTGAGAAAACTCCAACTGAGGATAATACTCATGAACACGCTGAACACTAAAAGTGCCATTGGTTTTAAGAAACCTGTAGCTACCTTGAAATGCAACCAAGTAGACCAAATAGGATATCATATGAAACTCGTGATACTTGAGAAAGTTAGTAATTTGCTGATGTAAACAATCACTAATCAACATAGCCCAATCAAAACGCTCTGTACCATCAAGAATTCTGGTAATCAAGTAAAACATCCATGAACGGAAAGTGCTAGCATCTGATTGACCAGTAACTCGGTTAAGTAAAGTTATCAAAACAGCAACTTCCTCTTTGAATTCTCCACGACCAACCTTCTTAGGCAAATTAGTCTTCTGCACTGTTAACCATTTCTGAGCAACTTTGCTCTGTGAACGTTGTTGATCAGCATTCCATATCTTCTCACAAGCCTCAAGAACCACAGTGAAGTTATCTGAACGAGGAGGAATAACAAAACATTTCTCTATGTCCTTCGGATTGAGACTGCAAACAACCCTTCCATCTACTGATCTGATCTGTCGTGAAGACGAGTCATAATGCTTGATGCAAGCAAGTACAAACTCAAGATCGAAGATAGAAACAGGAATGGATGCCGCTGCCAGCAACCCAGAACGCTCAAGATTCTTCATCGAATTGCTGCTAACATTCTCCAAACTGCTCAAATTGACCACTGGATAAACATGATTCAGGTCTGTATCTGACGTTTTGATGAAATTATGTGTAAGGGCTGATTTCACCTTGTAATCAATAAGGTTGAACTGCATTTTGAAAATGATGACTTTTGACTATAAAGTCGAATATATTTGGAGAACTTTCTGAAAACCTCTGGACAAAGCTAAAAATAGCCTCTGACAGAAGAAATTTTCAAAGTTTTTCTGGAACATGGGTTTTGTGCACAACTGAATTCTGAACAAACCCAGATAGCTAGATTCTTGAAAAAATGTGATTTAAGCCCACATGCAAAGAGATTCTCGGAAAAAGGCACAGAGCTTCAGAATGAAGGCAAGGGGCGATTTTCTCGAAAAAATCTAAGACGTGGGTCTTGCTGCAAATGCTGAAATATGCGAACCCTGATGATCATATTCTGAATGTGTATTTGAATTTCTTTGACATGCGAAGAAAGTACCTAAGGTGAGAAATAGAAGAAATAAGACAGAAGATAGAAAGTTTTGCTTGTCTGCTTCTGAAAAATCTGCAAATTTCTTCTTCGAATCTTTGACAAAACCTGCATGCAAAGTGAAAATAAAGTCTAGAATCGACTTCCTTTGAACAATCTGAACTCGTTGCTTCGAAGAACGCTGAAAACGGACACCTGAATCACCTTAAGCTTGCTGGTCGCTCAAAAAGAATAAGAGCTTCAGAGCAAAAGATGATGAAATAATGGACGCCATTCTTGAAATATATAGAATTTCATCATTGAAAATTCGCACTAAGCAAAGAATGCTTGAAAAATGCGCTTGGCTTCTAATTGGACCCCATCATAGTTAATTGAAACTCGAACAAGCTAAATAAATGGTCATGCATTAGGGTTTGCTTTACCAGTCTTCAGTTCAACTCAACCATGCGATTTTAGCTTCAGTTAACAATCTTATCAAGTTCGCCATCTTCAACCTTGCTTTAAATTCACACATTTAACCTAAGGCGTGCCTTTTGATAACTTCAGTTAACATTCATAATTGAAATGAGAAGTTCGCCATCTTCATGCAATAAATATTCTAAAAATAGCGACCCTTTTGGGACTTCAGTTGGCCTTCAAGAATGCGCCAACTTCACATTTATGCTTCAATATAAAATCTAAATATAGCAACCCTTTTGGAACTACAGTTGCCATCCTTAAAAAGTGCGTAGCTTCACAAAACTATGCTTCACTATTTAACCTTAAATATGGCGACCCTTTTCATGACTTCAGTTAACATGCAAATTCGCCATACTTCACTAAAATATGCTTCACCATTCAATTCGTCCCTTTTGAACTTCAGTTGACATTTGATGAAGCGCCATCTTCACTAAAATCTTCACAATTGCAACCAAAATCGCCATGCATGTAAACTTCAGTTGACATTCAGTGATAATCTTCAGTTAAGTGAACATGCAATCAAGTTAACTCGACATGCAAGGTAGTTAACTGAACATGCAAACTAGTTAACTCGACATGCAAACCGAAAGATCACTCCACATGCCAATATATGAACTGAAGATAACAACCCAGAAATCGTTCAGTCTAATTGCAGTCAGAACTCCAGTTAAGGCGTCCATTCAACTCACTTTCGAAAATTCAACTTTGAACTCTCGCTTAATTCCGCATTCTTAGCCAAATTTGATGGAAATTTAAGCTAAACCTCTCTGGCCGACTGCTCATCCCTCCTCGACGACCGTTGATCGATTCGACATCGGGTCAGACAGTGCATTGCGTGGTCGAAAACTGATCACTCAAAAGATATCTTGACGGAGTACGCCATAAACTACTATCCTCAAGGTCTAAAAATCCAAGCGCTTTTTCCAAAGTTTCCGCTTTTACTGCATTCTAGTCACCTTTGACTTCTCGATTTCGTGACGGCGGGGAAAAATAAATCCCTCCATAACTTTATGCATTTTCTTAACTTTTGTAATTGAACTCAAAGTTCAACGGTAGCCGAAGCATCATTCTCGCACAATAGTCAGCAAAGGCAATACTTCCCAAGAAAAACAACATCCTTGAGGGTGAAAAACTAGGGCTTCTTTGAAAAGTCAGCTTCTTTCATCCTGCATTCTGGCCATTTCGTGAACTCAAGTAGAATATCACAAAACCTTTTGATCTAGTTTAGGCATCTCAATTTAACCCATCTGAGATGTGCAACGGAAAGCTGAACATAATACGGACACATTGAATATTTGGTATCATCAGAAAGAAAGCATTAAAGGCTTGAAAAGCTTGGGCGCCTTTCCCAAAATGTGCTCTTTTGCTTTTTCTTCTGACGTTCTGACTAAGATTTGACCCTACGTTTGACCTCAAGTTCAGGCACTTCAGCAACTTAGATTCACCCGCTGACGGATGCGTCGCGAAGCTCGAACAAGAAGTGAAATAAACATCTTGGGTGGCATTTAGCCAAAAACCTTCATTTGGCACCTCAAAAAGATAGGCGCCATTCCCAAAAGCTGCGCTTTTTACCAGTGTTAGCCAATTCTCACCTTCGCCTCGTTTTGCGCTGTATCTTTCACAACTTGCTCGAAACAGGTCCGTTTGACAGGCTTGATAGCTTACTGCGAAGCTGACGTGATACCGGACGAATGTCTGCTGGAGGTGACAAACCCTAAAAATAGGATCTGGACCCCTAAAAGATAGGGCGCCCATTTAAGAAAGTGCTTCCTTCTCCAGAGATAGAAAATTTTAATGATTCCCGTTCAGATTTTCACTTTTCTTAAATCTTTTCAGCAAATGACTCATGGCTTATTACGACACCAACCATATCCAAAACCCCAAAATCTACTCATTTGACAACACTTTAACAAGATTAAGACTCTAATTAAGCAAAATGCCTTAGTGAAGCAAAAATTTTGGGTTTTGGGTACAACAATTTTAATGTTATATTACCCCTTGGCCTAACCTCATAACTTAATGTTGTTTTAAAAAGTGGTCTTTAAGGGGTGGCGCCATCATTGAGATAATTTTATAATTATTAAGGTTGAATTAAAGCCTTAAGTTGGACGCCAATATTAAAGTGATGAATTTAATTAAAAAGTCAAAGTCGAAGCTTGAAGAAAGTGGCGCCATCTATTGGAGAATTAGGGTTTGACTCAAAAAAAGAAGATTAGGGTTTCGAGAAGGGTCAACCGGAAATTATAAAAGGAAGCCATTGGTTCTCTTTTGGGGGATCTTTGGTCTACAGTATTGTTACTCTGCTGGAATGGTATTGGATCGCTTCGAGGAATGAAGGCCTCCTAGCTCGGGCATTGCTTCTTGCTTGCAACACAGCAACTAGTGATGAAATAGTGTAGTTGTGAGTTTGCATTGGGAGTTGTGCATTGTAATCAGCTTGTAGCTTTCTAGTTTCAGATTTATGCATGTTAGAGAATTCTGGAAATTGCATTTTAATACAGCAGATTGTCCTTTTTATTCATAAGTCAAAAAATATCAAAAAGATTCTTTTGGGTACTGTCTACTCCTCTCTGTTTGGTAGGGGCAACCCTTTCCTCCAGTTAGTGGAATTTTTAGTAAAGCTTTGGATTTTTAAAGAGAGGTCGAACTTCTTGCTGGGCCGTACCATCTGCCCTTGCATTGATTTCCGTGCATAAATTAAATAGGGGTTTTTGATCAGCTTTCAGTGTTCTAATTTGGTCGCCATCATACTAGGATCATTATGCAATTCGTCTCATGAGATTTGATTAAGTTTGGAGCAAGTTGTGAATGAATTTGTGAGTTTCAGGGCTGCAGTTCGTGCAAGTGAAAATCTGGACTGTCAAAAATCAGATTATCAGGTTGGCTTTAAAAGTGCAGTTTCTGATTAAAGCTTTCTTATTCATTGAAGGGAATTCTATAAATATTGTTGCAGCTCTATTACATTTTGATTCATATTGATAGCAAGGCAATGTCTAACATTTTGTAAGCTGGCAGTAGTACTGACAGCAGTTTATAGTCTTGCTTTATCAATTTGTAATGCTCAACTCTACTTTCAGTATTTGCTATTGTATTTCCTTTATCTCCGCTCTATGGTAGCTACTTTCCCACTCCAGGTTAGAAAGCACATTCTGGGTGTCAAGTACTTTCAACATTATAGTTATTTCTTTCAAGCATTGTAATTTCTGTTATCTCCGCCATATGGTCATTTACTGCATTGATTGAGTAGCACATACTTGGTGTCGTGAGTGTGCTTTCAAGACATTAGATTTTAGGGATCCTCGACCACATGCTCGCCGCTTCTAATGATCTTGGTTAGAGTTCTGCATAAGCATTTTGATTAAGATCCTTCCGACTAATGCTCACACCTTTGCCCACATTGGGATCCCGTGTACATTCCCCGGGTTAGAGGTGCTTTTAGCATTGTTTTGGTTTAGCCGCTAACCTTAACGGTGCATTGGTTTGTAAACCTGCTATTGAAAAATTCAAAAAATTTGGCCTCGAATATTTCATTAGATCAATCCCTGCTAATCGGAAGAGCTCTTGCCAGAATTGGCTAAGGAATCAATTGTCTCGGTCGTTGACTATGTTCCTTGGTAGATTGTGTAATCTAAAGATCTCTTTGAAAAATACTTCCGCTATTTGTGGGGCTTGATACTCAGTGGATATTGCGGAGAAGTGGGCATACTTGGTGAGTCGATCCACTACTACATAAATGCAATCCTTGAACTTTAGGCAATCCTATTATGAAGTCCATCAAGATGATTTCCCATTTTTGATTTGGTATGGGCAAAGGTTGTAGAAGTATTGCTGGATGGCTTTGCTCAGTTTTGTTTCCTTGACAGGGCATGCATTCTTGTACGAGCTTTAGGACATCTTTCTTGAGGCCTTTCTAAGAGTATCTCTCCCGCACTTGTTTGTAAGTTTTATAGTACCCTTGGTGGCCTGCTAAGGGATTGTCGTGGTATTCCTTAAGGATTTTTTTCTTCATTTTTGAGTTGGGCACAAGGAATATCCTATTTTTATATAGGATAAGCTCTTCTATTACTTTGTACTCTTCATTGGGTAAATTTCCTTAAAGGATACTATTAGCCTGGGGGTCTTTGACATATTCTACAATGATATCATTCTTCCAATCCGCGGCTATGCTTGTTAGGGTGTTCAAATAGGGTTGTCCGGATAAGGCATCTGCTATGACATTATTTGTCCCTTTCACATACTCAATATCAAAGTTGTAAGCTTGTATTTTGCTTACCCACTCCTATTGTCTGTCATTTAGGTCCTTTTGATTCATAAAGTACCTCAAGCTATTGTGATTAGTCTTGACATTGAATTTCTTGCAAGCCAAATATTGTCAAAAATTTGCTAAGGCATGCATGATAGCTAGCATCTCTTTATCATAAATTGAGTAGTGCCTTTCGGTCTCAGTGAGCTTGCGACTTTCCAATGGAATGGGATGCTTATTTTGCATACGGACCGCTCCAATTCCTTCCCCGGATGCATCACACTACAGTTTGAAGGGTAGTGTGAAATCAGAGATAGCTAAAACAGGGCACGAGCTCATTGCCTCCTTTAGTCTTTCGAAAGCTTGTTGAGACATTTCACTCCATACAAAGGCTCCCTTTTTGGTCGAGTCTGTGAGTGGGGTGGCAGTTTTGGAGAGTCCTTTTACAAAGCGTATATACTATATAGTAACTGCATAGTCCCACAAAGCCCCTTAATTGTGTTAGGGTTTTGGGTTTTGGCCATTCCTTAATGGCTGTAATTTTTTCTTCATATACACTCACCCCTTGCGCATTGATCTTGTGACCCAAGTAAAGGATCTCTTCTAGGCCAAACTCGTTGTTTGAAGCTTTAGCATACAAGGATTATTGTTCCAAAAATTATAGGATTTCCTAAATGTGTTTGAGATGTTGTTCCCATGTCCTGTTGTAGATAAGAATGTCATCAAAAAGTATGAGTAGGAATTGTCTTTTTTGTTTCTGGAATATATGACTCATACACGATTGAAATGTTGTTGGGGCATTTGTTAGTCCAAAAGGTAGGACTAAGAACTCAAAGTGCCCATAATGACACCGAAAGGTGGTTTTAGGGATGTCTTCTTTTCTCATCCTTATTTGATGATACCCTGATCGCAAATCAATTTTGGAGAAGTATCTGGGTCCCTGGAGTTTGTCGATTAACTCATCAATTCTTGGTATGGGGTAACGGTTCTTGATTGTTTTCTTGTTCAAAGCCCTATAGTCTATACACATTCTCATGGTACCATCCTTTTTCTTGACTAGTACTATGGATGATGCAAAGGGACTGGAACTAGGTTGAATATGACCCATTTCTAGCAATTCCTTAATAGTTTTTCAATCTCTTCCTTGAATTTGTGGGGTTGTCGGTAGGGTGTGGTGATTACAGGTTTTGCCCCCTCTTCCAATTCTATTGTGTGCTCAAATCCTCTTTTTGGGGGTAGCCCTGGTGGAATATCATCAAATACTTTATTATATTCGCTCAAGATTGGTTGGATGTCAATGTGAATTGTTTTGCCATGTGAGGAGGTCTTGTCAAGGATCATACATTGTGCAGCCCATTCTCCTTGCCCATGTCTAAAACTCCTTTCCATTCTTTTGCAGGAGGTTACTTTTGGGGATCCATTGGGTAACCCTTTCAAGGTGACTTCTTGTCCCCCATGTTGGAAGCAAATTGTCATGTTTGGGAGGTCAAACATGAAGCGGCCTAGGGAGTATATCCAAGGAGTGCCTAATATTACATCAGCATCTAATGGTACCACATAGAAATCTTTTTTAATGGGGTGTTTCCCTAAGGTCATTTCTAGTTGGGGAACTATTTTAGTAGATTGAACCATAGCTCCTGTAGCAGTGGCTGCTGTAAATCCCTTAAAGTTCATGGTTCCCAACTTCAGTTTTGCAACTAGTCTCTCATCAATAAAATTGTGGGATGCCCCACTATCCACGAGAGTGATAACCCTCTGCCCTTTGAGGGTGCTTTTATTCGGAATTGGCGATGCTTGGAAGTTTGAGAGATGGTGGCTAAAGTTACATGCTCTTCATCTTCGTATCTTGCTTTCTTGCTAGGATTCTCTTTGACTTCCTCTTCGGTGGTTGCTTCTATCTTATGGGTGTGGTCCCCCTTTCCACATATGTGGCCACGTTCCCACGGTTCTTTGCACTTGAAGCACAAATTCCTCCTTTTTAGGTCATCTCGTTGTTGACACACATGACCACATTCCCATGTCTCATTACAATGAAAGCATGGTCTTCCTCGGAGTTCCTTGTAATAGCTGCC
>VDFB02159670.1:0-26090 GCA_007258455.2 Sequoia sempervirens | reverse complement strand
ATGTTGTTGAGCTAGTGTTGTGATGTAGCACTGAAGATCCATTTGCAAGCATTGTTTCATATCCAATTCAAGATCAATATCTACATTCTACATGGCCATTTCATGTTAGATTGTTGATTTACTTCTCAAAACATCAATGTTCATTTTTCATATGTCATGTTTCATGTTCATACTTCATTGTTTCATCATAAGGTTTAATTACTTAAACAGGGTTTGACCAAGGGAAACCCCTATTTCCTAACAATCAACAAGTTTTTCTCTCTCTACATGTGTGATTGCAGATCTAGGTGTCTTGGAGCTTGAAGGATCTTTGAAGATTAAGGTACAAGGTTGAGAGAAGTTTTCAAATTGTCACAAGGTTGCTATCTCTACGAAAAGTCACGTACAAGTTGCAAATCAAGGTTTCAAAAACTCGAAAAAAAAATGTGGAAGGAAGACTATAGATAGGAGTGCAGATTCAGGCCTTAATCCTCTGAAAAAGCTGAGTGGGACTAATATGCCACTTCTGGCATATGAGTCCTAGTATAGCACATTTTCTAGATTTTAGTTGTTTTAGATCAACCACTGTGAGATTCCAGTTTTGGTACAAAAACCCTAGTCTGGGACTAAATCGCCCAGACTGGAATATAAGTCCCAGTGGGCATTAAAAACAATATTTCAGGGTTTTGGAGATTTTTTTGACCTCATCACTCTCCCAAATGCACCTTTGTTCATTATCAATTTTTTCTACATTTTAGATTCATTTCCTAGGTCATTTAGTTAAGTCTTGCATGGTATTTTGCATGTTGCATTCATCTATTGTCTTTCCAAGCCGTAGCTTGGTGGTGAACCCCTTTTTTTAGTTTCTAAACATACCCTAGGACACCCTATTGGAGATCTTTTTCCTTCATTCCATGCTTAGATTGAGATCTCTAGGGTTTCCTTGAATGAAACTAAAGGGGAATAGGCCATAACCCTAGTGTTATATCTCCGCTTTTGTGACTGTGATTGTACTCATTATGGTTTGGTGATGTTAGTTGATTCTAGAGATATATTATGATGCAGTGATTTAATAAATTATGTTATGATGTGATTTGTTAATTTAGAAATGTACTTTCATCAGTTGTATTATAATTATTAGAATAGATGTGATGAAAGGACATGGTAGCATCACTCGTTTGCAAGTGCCCTGCTACGCTGCAATTCCTTCTCACAATGTAATGCTTTGATAATATATATATATATGTACATGTATATGACTTTGTTTGGATGTAGGGATTGCAGGTACAGAGTCTCAATTCCACCTGCTTTGGCAAGATAGGGCAAGCACCAATAACCGAAAGGCATAATGTTGAAACAGAGATGACTTGGAAGTCACCCTGCCCCATGTTGTCAAACCGTCTGATTGAATGGTGCTGTGCATTCTTGTAATTGTCATTTATGTATTTATTATTGTGGGTCGTGTGAGTGTCTTGTCGTATGTTATTTATGTTGGTATTTTATAAGTTGTGATTGGTTTAATTAAATTGTGGTAATAATTGTTTATTATAATGTTAGATTAACTTGTATGAAAATATTTAAATGTTTTATTTATTTTAAAAAGTCATGTGTTTTATTAAATTTTAATTAAATATTAAATTGTGTTTATCATTTTAATTAATTATCTTGTTGAGGATAATTATTAAAATAAATTATTTAAATATTTGAAAGTTTTAGTTTAAATGTCATGTATTGTATTAAATGCTAATTAAAATATTAAATTGAGTTTTGTTAATTTAATTAAATTATCTTGTTGAAGATAATTATAAAATAAATAGATTAAATGAATTCAATTATGTTCATAGCAAGTAAAGCTTGCAAAAGCATATTTAAAACAAAAAAATATTGATAAAAGGAAAAATAAAGAAATAAAAGAACAAAAAAGAGGAAAGAATGAATGAGATTTGAGAGATTGACTGAAAAGCTTGTTTTTAAAGAAATAATTTCTTTTATTGTGGATTTTTAGAGCTTTTGGAAGACAATGGCAATATCTTTTATTTATTGAAAATTTTGTGAGTTTTTCACACACAGAGGATTATTGAGACAGGAGTTGCACAAAATAAATTGTTCTCTACTGTTGAGTCTTCTGAAGTTTTTTGTTATCATTAGTTCTTTTGAGTTCTTGAAAGGGGGTTTTTCAATCTTTGGCTTGTATTATGTTGGAGAGAATTTTTTGAATAAAGAATTGGATTCAAATTTGAGCATGGTATTCTGGAGAGGAGATTTCGAAGCAGGAATGAGAAGCTCTTCGTAAAGGCCATTTGCATCAAACAAGCGTCATCAGATTTTCAATTAAGCGCAGGACTCCAGGTTTTATCTACTTCTTCTCTGGTCTTCTGATTTAAAGAAAACAGAAAAATAATTAGATTATTTGGTGGAAGAAAAATGAAACCTTGAAAAGAGAAATTATTGAATAGTGAAAATTACTAAAGAAATTAAAAAGATTGTCTATGAAAATTGCTCTATGAATATTCTTTCAATTGGGCTGTGAGAAAATACTGTTGAGTTTGTGAAAATAAACTATGTCTTTAATTTGATTGATCAATTGGGAATGAGTTAAATTTAATGGTGCAACTTTGTAAAATTAATTTGAGCGTTTAATTGGGATTGTGATAGGAAATGATGTATTGCTTAGTACGTTGTGTTAAATGTTGAACCTTAGGAACTTATTTATTTTTCCATTTTGTTGTTGATGGCTTCTTTGTTTTAATGTGGGAACGTTGTCGTAATTATGAGTCAATGTTAGTTATTGTGAACCTTTCTTTTTAGAGGCATGTTTAAATCTTGAATGTTATCCTCATTTTGGTTTTACTTTTGGAGTTGAAACGTATTGGTGTTATGCTTGGAAGGGTTGTACGGGTAGTTGAGTTTTGTTTATGAATTATCGCGAGATGAGTTATGCCTCGCGTGGCTTGGTTTTGAGTTATTTGCTTTATTTGTTTGAGTACAACCCTTGCCTGGTTTTTGATTTATGTTAAGGGTCTTAGGGAGAGTGGCTCTTCGTGGGGGCCGGTGCCTCAGAAAGAGGAAGAGCTCAGGAGAACCCACGTAAGAGTAGTATAATAAGTGATAACCTAAAAATAGAATTTAGGGGGATGGGTAGTAAAACACACAAGGTAATAAACATTGGATTTCTCGTCTATGCATTAGGGCTATCATAGACTAATGATAGATTGAGAAGGTCATGGTCGGCAAAGTCGTAATCTCATCTTCATGAGAGGTTATCGACTTCGCATGAGCTACCCTATGGTGTCAGCGCCTCAAGTAGGAGGAAGAGCCAGGAGATCCATAGATGGGTGTCGACGCCTCAAGTTGGAGGAAGGGCTAGGAGATCCCATGAGAGCTATGCGATGATACTCTCCACTAGACACCTATTTTCCTTGTCGCTTAGTGCCTCTGGAAATGTATTTTGGATGTTGTATCAGTTCTACTGGATTTGTACTCTTATTGTTGATTCAGATTCTTGTGAACATGATTTATGAATGTTCTTTAGTGACTTGTTTAATTTTTATTGCTTGGGTTAATTGTGATGAGTTTCATAGCTTTATTTTATTATGTTGACACGTGAATGTTGTTGGTTATGTTGTTGTAATCCTTGAGTTTGTATTTGAGTTTTGAACTTTATTGGTCTCTTGGAGTCAGTTTTGACATTCATGGTCGGGATCTCTTCCTTGTCACCTCTGAGCACGAGGGGTGAGTTATTCATAATTCACATGGTTGGGTGGAACGTGCTCCTCACCCATTGGGTTCCCCATCAGCATCCTTTGTTCGCGGAATTCCTTTAGTTAGAGTTTATTCCAGTGGTCCATTTGTAAATTCAATTATCATTGTACTATGTATCATCCCACTTGTTTGGGAAATGTATTGTAACTCATTATTGAGAACATGTAATCTTATGCTTAAATAATGATGTAATAGTTAGGATCCTTTGTAACATTATTGGATGAGATCCTATATGATTGTAATATGGGATGTAGTGATACTTTCACTCTTGGTTATGGATGTACTGTTATTATTGATTATTGTAATATAATGGGTTAAGTTGTTTTAGTAATTATCTTTTACTTTTTTTTAGTTGTGTTGCGATGTGACCTCGTGTGCCCCAGAGAATGTAACGTTAAGTTTATAATGTGCAATGTAAATGTAATTAATGTTAAATTGCATGTTTACCTTATGTTATAAAAAAAAATTGTTTGCAGTCTTTGTTCTCTAGGGTTTGCATGACAGGCGTTACAGGACTGGTTGTTCCCATTATGAAACAATTAAAAAGAAATTAAAAGTGAAATAATAAGGAGAAGAAGAAGTGTTACATAGGATATTGCACTATCACAAAGATTTATTTTATTTAAACTACATACATAGATTGATGTTTAGGAGGTTTGCATTGAAGGAACATAGAAGGAGGGTTAACCCAAAGTGAAGCAAAGAAGGCTACAAAAAAATGTAACAAACTTGAATTGTTGAGAAATGAAATGGAATGAATGCAAATTGGGGGGGAGTTAACAAGATAATATAGAAGGAGTTGCACAGTAATATGAAGAAGAATTTCCATTTTTATATTTTAAAAATAATAATAAAATTATAGATTTGGAGAAGATGGCAATGCCAAATATAAATGTCATTATAGATGTATGCATCAATAAAAAAATGGAAAATGAGTAAGATAGAAAAGGTGAGAAGGGAGGAGATATGTAGAGAGGTAGTTTAAAGTTAAAAAAAAATAGCAAAATGAATAAAAATAGATATGTGAAAGAAAGAATAAGTGCAAATAAGCAGAGGATATGTAAAATAAAAGTCACTGAATGGAAATAAATGGATCATGTAGATTGAAAAGATAAGAGGGAAGGCCATTGAAGGTCCTTTGAATTAAGAAATTACATTGTAATATAATCATGTGACTGATTTAATAAAAGATAGATTTTGTTGTTGTGGGAATTCTAGAGTGTTGAAATTTGAGTTTGAATTGTTTTACTTGACAAATGAAAATTGTCACAAAAAATTGAGTTTTGATTTGAAACCAAAGTGAGTTTTTTTGGGTCAGTCAGTGTGAGCTTTTGTGTCTACGACAATTGGTATCAGAGCTAGTGGTCTTGAGCATGTAGATAGAGAGCCGATTGTTCAATGTAATTTGTACTAGGACCTGCGAGTAGAGAATAGTTCAAGAAAGTGGTAGAGAAGAAGCTCATGAGTGTTGTTGTAGGTAAGAGGAGTATTAAGCAGTGAGAGAGCTTGAATCCATGAAGATGTGAGGTGGAATATTGTAGTAGGAAAGATGGGATGGGTTGTGAAGACACGAGCATGCAGATCTATTATTTTGGGAGTAGTATTGGGAGATAGCAGAGGATGAGAAGTTTGAGAATATGGAACAGATAGTCGATGAAGAATTAGGAAGGATCAAGGAAAGACTTGAGAAATTGGAAAAGGATTTTGGAAAAAATGAGAGGAAAGTGGTGAAGAGGAGTGGGACAAAGAAAGAGGATAGGGAAAAAGAGTATTGCAACCTGAGTTAGATGGAGAAAGATTAGAGAGTAGCCCCTACTGAAGAAGTTGTAGTGAAGACATGCCATCAAGAAGGAATGGGGGAAAAGGTAGAAAATAATGAAGCAAGCAACGAAGAGGTCACAATGAATGGCAAAGAAGATTTGTTAACCAAATTGCTAGTGATTGAGGAAGAGTGGATGTTGAAGTTTGATGTTACAGTGAAAGGAGAAGAGCAAAAGGTTGCAACTGCAAATGAAGATGAATTAAATTAGTTTTATGATGTTATTTTGGTTTTAAATGAGATGATAAAAGTTGAGATGGATAGAGAACAAGAGCATGTTGTTTATGTTTCATATATGATAGTAGAGATTGTGGAGGATGTTGCAGGATTTTGGTGGAGGTGGTCAATTGGAGGTGGATTTGATCCCACAAAGGAGGAGAGGAGAGTGGAGAGTATTTGGTGGAGGCCAGGCTTCAAATGGTGGACATGAGTCAACAAGGGAGAGAAGGAGGAGGATGGAGTGTTGTTAGAGAGATGGCATGCGTTCCAAGGAAGTGTTGGAAAAAGAGGAAGAAAACATTACTTGGGCACTTTGGACAGTGATGGAGTTCACTACATGTTGCATTCAACCTAGAAGAGTAGTTCAACTACTCAACTCCACCATTGTGAGCCTATGCTCACAATATTTCTACCTAGTGTGTCTGATGCAGGAGCATCTTGGGCTTTTAGCAATCCTTATCAACCAAAACTAGTTTATTTTTAATTTTGTTGTATTTTTGGTGTTATGGTCGGTTTCTAGAGTTCGATGTTCCAATTTTAATTCTGATTGGCATTTTCTTGCTTTCATATTTGATAAATATGGTTTGTTTGATTATGATTATTAATTTATTTAGTTCATGAGTGATCTCTTCATGAGTTTGAATGCCAAATTGATCACAATTGACATATGTTTTTTGTCAATTTTTGAAAACAAATCAATTTATTTTATTAATTAATTTTTAGAGATTATTTAGCAAGAAAATTTAAAAAAACCAAATGCATTCACACCTAAGGAAGTTGAAGGGACTTTATGTCTTTCACCAAAAGAAAGGAGGATTCACGCAAAGGAAGGTGAAAAGGAATCCATGAAGATGGGACTAGTTATGCCCATTTTGAAACAATTAAAAAGAAATTAAAAATGAAATAATAAGCAGTTGGGGAAAAAGGATGATAAGGGAAGATAGGCCATGCATATGTATGTGCAGGAATACAATAAGGAAGGTTGTGTAGAGCATGAGTAGGGGCCATTTGGAAGACCACAGTGGTAGGTTAGAGGGGTGGCATAGAAATAAGGAGAAGAAGTTTTACATAGGCTGTTGAACCATGACAACGATTTCATTTATTTAAATTAAATACAAAGATTGATGCTGAGGAGGGTTGCGTTGAAGGAACATAAAAGAAGGGTTGACCCAAAGTGAAGCAAATAAGGGTTGCATAGAAAATTTTAACAGAATTGAATTGTTGAGAAATGAAATGGAATGAATGCAGATTAGGGGTGGTGCAGGAGCACCCAAGGCCTTCAAGGAGTTGTTCAAGAACCAGGAGAGTGCAGGGGCCAGGAGGACCTTCCAAACAAGTCAAAGCATCAATTATGATCTATTGGAGTCTATAATGGCATTTGTGATGAATAATTGTAATGAGATTGTTAAAAGTTCTAAAGTTCCTGATAAGGAATCTAGGTTTAAAATGCAATGTAAAGGGAAAACTATGTTCTAGGGGTTTGATTAGTGATCTTATGCTTTAAATAGGTCAAATAAACTTGGATATTGAAGATCCAATAGTTTTTAGGGTGTAGATTTTAATAAATTTCAAGTTTGCAATTTCAAATTTTTAAATTTTGGTTTAGGCGGGAAAGTGAGTTTTTGGCATTTTAGAGTTAATTAAGCAATGTAATCAATCTAAAACAGTTTGGGCAGTTGGAGAATGGGTTTATAACCCTAAAATAATCATTTTTATGGAGGTTAGGTGATTGGTGAAAGCATTGTACGGACTATTCTCAGAAAATACAAAAAAAATCTGTTTTCTTGCAATTTTCTGTGTTTTTTTTATGAACCATTGAATCTTATTGAAGTTATCTGCATTTTTATGCTTTAGTAATTTGTATTTACATGTTTTAACACCATTCATACATTCTGATAAAGGAAATAGATCAATTCTTGCACCTTTTTGCTAACTGTCCACAGGAAAAGTGCAGATTTTGCCCTGTTTTGAGAGTTTTAATGAAGGAATGATCCATTTCATGGAGTATAATGACTGAAAATCTATGAAATGGATCAAAATTGACATGTACCATAAGATAATAACAAATAAATGTGCAGGAAAGATGGAAAACTGAAGTATGCACAGTGATTTAGCATGAAAAAGGCATGAAGATGGACCCTAGGGTATAGCAGCAAATAATCTGCCTTAACAAGAGGTACATTTTTGAGTTGCAGTAGTTGAGAAATAATTAATGAATGGTGAAAAGTTAAAATTTAAGTCTTGGAAGTGTTTGGAAGCCCTAGAATCAAAAAGCCCTAGTTTTAAGCCAAATTAGGGAGGGTTTTGTAACTGGGCATGTTAAGAGTAACATAGAAGATTAAAAACCTAAAAATATTTGGTTTGGGAGTGTTTTGGAAGACTTTTGAGAGTTTCAAGGTCAGGGGACAAATTTGAAGAGGGGTTTCTTTGAAAAATAGGGCTAATTAGGCCTGATTTTGATGAAACAGCAGGGTTAGAAGAAAGATTGTCTGAAACAAGTGATGCCAAGGAGTTGATATGTTGTTTTCCATCACAAAACACATCTGATACAATCACTAGATTGGAGGTTCATTTGCAAAGTTTGTGGAAAAAGTCAAGAATCCATCGCTAAAGGCCTAATAGGGCTAGAAGGCTAGTTGAGCAGCAAAATTGAGTTTTGTTCAAAATAGTAGGTTAGGGCTTGAGAACCTTTTGAGTCAAGTTTTTTTAAGTCCTTTGAGAACATTTAAATGTTTTGGAACCATAAGGGAATCAAACAAGTCATGAATGTAAAGTTTAGGCTTTATCTTTAAGTTGGTGTCTAGTGGAAAGGTTGTGAGTGAACCATTGAAAGTCTGATAACTTTGTGTTTCTTTCAAGATCCCTGACCCTCTACATCAAGGGGGCACCCAACAAGAGAATATAGAAGGGGTTGCACAGTAATAGGAAGAAGAGTGTCCATTTTCAAATTTTAAAAATAATAAAAGATTATAGATTTGGAGAAGAGGGAAATGCCAAATATAAATGTAATTGTAGATGTATGTGTGTATATGCTTAATTGTTAATCTAAATGAAAACATAAAACACTAAATGAAACCTTAATCTAAAGAAATTTAAATAAATTTAAACAAACAAAATCTTTAGTGCCGTCCCATTTTTCTCTATCCACAGAGATTCTTTTGAAGCTTTTTGGCTCTCAGATTGTGTAAGCTTCTCCAAATGGCTGCTGCAGAACGAGTATGCAAAGGAAAACTATTCTAGATGCTGATGAAAGTGAAAATGCAGATGAATATGGACAGGGGCTGTAGATTATGTACAGGGGCTGTGAATTGAAAATGTCATGATTCTACTGCTATTATGCTATGATTCTATGCTATTGCTATGAAAATGCTCTATGAATGCTGGGAATACTATGCAATTTGCCTATAGTTTACTTGCTTCAAATTCTATATATTTTTGGAGCTCCCGGCAGCTGTATTTATAGATTTTTTGCAGGCTCCATCCCGGCTGGCAAGAATCTACGGCTGTGAATTTGTCTGGTAAGTTTGAATGGTGAGAGATTGAGAGGTTGAGAAGAAAATGGGGGAGGTTGAGAGGTTGGAGAGAAGAATGGAATCCTGTCTTCAACCCACGGGAACAAGCCTGCACAGAAACAGAGAAATTTAATTTTCTGTTTTGGCAGTTTGTTTCCCGGGAGTTGAAGATAAATCCCAAATTAAATAAATATTTAAATTTATTTAATTTTATTTATTACTTTTGATATTTGATTTTTGAAAACTATAGAAGAATTAAATATTTTGGAATATTTAATCATGATGTGACTTTAGAAGATTTTGAAATATTTAGAAGAATTAATTAAATATTTTGGAAATATTTAATTATGAATAGATTTTTGAATTGAATTAGAGGAATTTTGAAATGATTTAAGAATGAATATTGGATTAGAGGAAATAATCAAATATTTTGGAATATTTAATTACAAATGATATTTAGAAGAATTATAATATTTTAATCTTTATTTGAATAAAATATTCAAACTAAGATTATATGATAATTAATATAAATAAATTGTAACATTTATTTAATTAATTAAGAAATGAATATGAAAAGGTGATTAAATATTTAATCGAAATGAAATCATGAACAATATAAATAAATTATTTAAATTTATTTATATGTAGATAGAATCAAAAGATTTTAATTAAATATTAAAAATATTTAATTAATTACCAGACAATGTGATATGACCATTTTTAAGTGTATACATTTTGCCCCTCTTTGAAGTGATGTGTTTTACGCATTACTTCAAAGAATTTTGAAATTTTGCCCCAAATATTGATTTGAAATGTTGATAGATGTATGCCCCCGCGAACGATGAATCGATATTAAAATTTTTTTTATTTTATTTTTATTATTTTTTATGGATTTTTATGATTTTAAAGATATCGATTTATCGTTCGAAACTTATGATATGAAGAAATTGACCTGATAAGATATGAAATGAAAATTTGATGAAGAAATTGCCCCTGGTATGTAAAAATATGATAAAATGCCCCAATTTTACCATTATATAGGTTAAAAATGTCATTTTCCATGTCATTTTCAATTTTAACCTAGTAAAATTTGCAAATATTGAGCTCTGAGTTGATAATTATGGCACTTCCAGTTCACCTGCACCGTTTCGAGCGTATCCGACGTCATCAGCGGCCGGCGCACTACGGACCTCCGGTATGTGTCTCGTAAATTCCTGTCTCTCGAAAATTTTGTTTTTGCGCACGTTTTTAATGTTTTAATTCAAAAACATTGAGTTTTAGCGCTCTTAAAGTTTATCGTAGCGCATGCAATAATTTTCGTAGCGCGTTTAATACTGTAGCGCTCTTAAGACTTATCGTAGCGCATTTGACAATTTTCATAGCGCATATAATATTATAGCGCCCGTGATATATTTCATAGCGCCTTTGGTGATTTTCATAGCGCATATGATATCATAGCGCACCTGAAATGTTTTATAGCGCTCTTAACAAATCTTGTAGCTCAAAATTTTCCATAGCATCGTTGATAGAAATCATAGCGCCATTAATTGATTCTGTAGCGCAAAAATTTCCTTAGCGCTGATAAAGAATTTTGTAGCGCATACAACTAGTTCTGTAGCGCTTTTTGTTCCATATGATAAATTTGTTTCCCAAGTTGTTGGAGAACAAATAGTAGCTGATAAATTTGCTTTTAAAGTTGTTAAAAATAAATAGGATAGATAAGTTTTCTCCTAAAGTTGTTAGAAAGAAACTTGATGTTGATCATTTGCGTTCCATGATGATGAAAAACAAATAGTTTGATTGATTTGTTTGCTTCTAAGATTGTTAAAAACAAACATGATTTTGATATTATTCGCATTTCATAATGATAATGAAAAACAAATAATTTGATTGATTCATTTTGGATTGATACGTTAAGATGATTTGATATTGATGTTGTTTTGATGATGTATGTGAACAGGAGAGACTAGGTGTCTTGCAGTTACGAGAGACTTTCCCGAGCACATGGTCATTGATTCCACATTTATTACAGTCTGATAGAGATGTGATTGATGCTTGTGGTTTGACTTCATTACTTGATATGCCCGAGGTTCGCCTCAATAGGGCTTTATTGACAGCACTTGCAGAGCGGTGGCATAGCGACACCAACACTTTTCATTTACCGACCGGCGAGATTACAGTGACTCCCGAGGACGTATATCGCATCTTACGGATCCCAGTGATGGGAGAGATTGTTGTTTTTGACAGACGAGAGGCTGGAGGTACTCTTGCTTTGAGACGGATATTTAGAGATACTCAGATTGCTGGGTACTTCATCCCATGGGGTGAGATTACAGATGCCTATCCACCACTACCAGCTGTACTTGCAGGATTCATTGGAGGTGTGTTGTGCCCCGACCATAGGTCGAAGGGGTTCGCGATCGGATGGGGTCGTGTCTTAGAGAGCATGGTGATGCAGGGCACACGATATGCATGGGGTACCTGTATGCTAGCCCACTTATATGACGAGCTACATCACATTGTATATGGTAGAGGCCGAGTTTTGCTGTCGGATGCTCATTATTACAGATATGGGCATGGGAGCATTTTGCAGTTTTACGTCCATTGACTCGAGGAGAGCGACCAGCTGGTCGAGCATACAGATGGAGATATTCACATATTATTGCTCAGCCTAGACTAGGCAAACTAGTGTATTGGCAGCGGCTTTTAGATAGTTTGGACACAGTATGCTGGAGGCCATATTTGGATTGTGAGCCATGGCCAGAGGATGCGAGAGAGATGCCTTTTGTATGCACTTCCAGATTTTTGATTGGATGGACCACATGGATCTTGGAGAGATTTCTTGCTGGACGTGTATTGCGACAGTTTGGTCGGATTCAGGGTATGCCTGTTGGTTCAGCTATTTATGCGCGGCGACAGTCAGAGCTTGCAGTGTGGGGCCCATGGATCTCTTATGATGCAGCGGTGGCAGAGTTCATCAGTTTAGGAGCACAGATGTGGGATTACCAGGTGGATGTTCTTGATGCAGGAGTGACACCAGAGTATGTACAGTATGTTCTACAGCATCCACCTCCACGCATGTTTGATCCTGATGAGGCCATTGCTCCTATTATTGGACAGAGACGTCGACAGAGAGACTCAGAGTCAGGAGATGATGATTCAGAGGACAGTGATGACGAGGAGGGTAGTGGAGATGATGACTCAGATGGAGATGATGGTGGTGATGGTAGGGGTGGCAGGAGAGGCGGCAGGAGAGGTGGTAGAGGAGGTAGGGCAGGTAGAGGTGGTAGAGGAGGTAGGGTAGGTAGAGGTGGACCACGGATGAGGCATACTGACCCATCCCCGTCAGTGGATCCAACAGTAGCGAGTTAGATATCTTCTCTGCAGAGCACAATACAGAGCTTGCAGGCTCAGCTATCACAGGCATAGGCCTTGATTTCACAGTTGCAGGGTCAGGTGATTTCGATCACTGCCGAGAGAGATGCAGCTAGACAACGGGGTGAGCAGGCCATTGCCTTAGCAGATAGCCTACAGAGAGTGGCAGGTAGCACTTTTCCAAGTGATATGATGAGAGAGGTTACGAGGGCTACTCAAGAGGCAGAGTTTTATCGCACTAGATATCAAGATGCAGTCCCAGCTGAGCAGAGAGAGAGCTACACTCAGTCACGATCTACTCATGGTCGCTCTCGTACTACCAGTAGGGGTGTGACATAGCCATTACCTCCTAGAGGGCCATCGGGGTCAGGCGGAGCAGGTCCATCAGGGGCAGGTGATACAGGTCCATCAGGGGCAGGTGGTATAGGTCCTAGGCCAGCTCCATCACAGGATAGCTCTGCCTAGTGCATTGTACATGATTCTTTTATGATATTCTGTTGAAACATTTTGTATACACCGTGAGATGATCACATTTTTGATGATATTATATCTCTTGTAGTTGACATCCTTGTACATTTTGACATTCATTTTTGAAATATATGAAATGCAGTGATGATTTTACATGATGTATATATATGATGTGTACTATATGATGGCTTCATGATTTATGATTATTTATATACATGATGGTATGAGACAAAATTTATTTGATGAATGAATGTATGATGTATGTATGTTTTGTTTTTATGATTTTCTCAATGCAAAGGTATGTAAAATGTATAAAACAATATTTTGTGAATGTCAAAATATACTCAGTCATATTTGAAAAGATATAAATCTTTGATTCTTTGCCAGCTTTTTAGAAATCTATAAATGCAAAATGCAGATTCTAACATGAATGCAATCTATACTAACCATGCAGGACATTCATACAATATTGCCATTTGGAGAGCTTATGTGTGCTTTTTGTATCATCATAGAGCTTTGAAATGTTGAAAGTTAATACAAGCATCAAAGGGTATGTTAGCACCAGTGATGACCTGAGTATTGCTTTCATGATTTTTAATATAGCAAGTTAATACAAGCATCTAGGCATAATTGAACCGAGATGACCTGAGTATTGCTTGCATAAACAGACAAGAGTTAACCCGTTTCCCATGCAAATTCTGAAATGTCATCCATGATCCATAGTAGAGCATGTCTCGCGACCAATTTGCATAGTACTAATGATTTCCTCACAAACAGAAGACAAAGAAAAATCATACTCCTTCCTTGCTTTTCTAGTTCAGTACATCATCGAATTACTCCAGAGATATGATAGAAAATCAAACAACTATTCAAATTCTGCTTAAGGCATTTCAAACATTTATTCAGATTAAGATCATCCAATTTGGTTATCATCATTGATATTCTCACTTCAATAGTTGTTTGGATCATGTTGTTTTTGATTCTCATTGGCATAAATATGTTTGTGATTGATTTGTTTTGACAATGTTTGTTTTGTTTTGTCAAGCTGTTATTTGTCTGCTTGTGATATTTTGAAAGCTCGTTGCCCCTCTCTTGTATGTTTCTGCGTTTTTCCCCCAATGTAAACACAACCTAAAGATAAAAGATATGTACAAATTTTATCAAGCCATGATGAAACCTAAAGATTCCCATTATATGGTATGGATAATGAAAGATATATACAGATGATAGACGTGGATGAATGATGCCTAAAGTGAAAATAAGACATAAACTAATAAATGGAGGAGCCCATTGTAATCACAAGTAGCGCTTGTTTGCCAAGTTTTCACCACTTGTTTTTATTGCACTTTTTCAGGATTTTTCTGATTTTTTTTATTTTTTCAGGACTTTTTATGATTTTTTTGATTTTTTCAGGACTTTTTATGATTTTTTTGATTTTTTCAGGACTTTTTAGACATAGAACTTCTTAAGATGAATACTATTGATTGGCTCTTCAAACAGGGCCCCCTCTGATGTGGATAACTGATATGCTCCAGAACCATATGCTGCTATAATAACAAATGGACCAAGCCAATTAGGTTCAAATTTGCCTTTCTTTTCTCTATCTTGCTGATTACGTGGATTTTCCTTCAAAACTAAGTCACCCACTTGAAATGCCCGTGATTTAACTCTGTGGTTATAACTACGAGACATGACTTGTTGATAACCTTTCAAGTGATCAGCTGCATGTTGGCATCTTTCATCTAATAGTTTGAGTTCTTGAAGGTGAGAAACTCAGTAGTCTTCATCACTTATCAATCCCTTAAGTGAAACCCTAAGCGAAGGTATTTCAACTTCCAATGGTAAGATTGCTTCTGCTCCATAGACTAAAGCATATGGTGTAGCTCCTGTTGGTGTGCGAATACTAGTTCTATATGCCCACAAAGCTGGGTTGAGTTGAACATGCCAATCACGTCCAGCATCATTTACTATCTTCTTCAATATCTTCAAAATGGTTTTATTAGAAGCTTCTGCTTGACCATTACCCTATGGATAATAAGGTGTAGAGTACCTGTGTTGGATATGAAATCTTTCACAAAGTTCATCAACATCCTGATTCTTAAAAGGTCTTCCATTATCAGTAACAATAGAATGAGGAATTCCATATCTACAAATAATGTAATTCAGGATAAATGAAGATATCTGTTTACCAGTCACTGTTGTTAGAGGAACAGCTTCAATCCATTTTGTAAAATACTTAGTAGCTGTGATGATAAACTTATGACCATTTGACGATGAAGGATGTATTTTACCAACAAGATCTAATCCCCACTGAGAAAAAGGCCATGTTGAAATAAAAGGCTGCAATTCTTGTGCAGGTGCATGAATAAGATTCCCATGGATCTGGCATTTAGAACACTTCTTAACAAAAGTAAAAGAATCTTGCTCCATGGTAGACCAATAGTATCCCATTCTGACAAGTTTCTTC
Organism: Sequoia sempervirens; assembly: GCA_007258455.2. Classification (NCBI taxonomy): domain Eukaryota; kingdom Viridiplantae; phylum Streptophyta; class Pinopsida; order Cupressales; family Cupressaceae; genus Sequoia; species Sequoia sempervirens. Next base: position 10,489 of record VDFB02159670.1, on the reverse strand, counting down.
GCTAAGGTCAAACCACTTGAGTGAGTTCCACAAATACCACCGTGAACCTCTTGTAAGGCTTTTTCAGATTCGTCACGTTCAAGACATCTAAGGAGTGTACCATCAAGACCACGTCTATAAAGGATATTGGCAATTAAGGTATAACGGGATGATTGGCGTATGAAATTCTATTTTTGGTTGCGGGATAAATCTAAAGGCAAGATGTTATCTTTCAAATAGGTATAAGTTTTTCCATATAAGGGTGAATCTGAACCGGTTAAATGACATATAACTTGGGTTTCAAGATTATTATATGCAGGAGAAAACAATTGTTCCACCAAGAATTCATACTTGGTTTGATCTTCCGATATTTGTAATAAAGAAGCAATGGTAGCCATTGCATCTGCAGCTTTATTGTCAATTCTTGATATTTGTGAAAACTTAATTGACACAAAATATTTCTTATAATCATCCACCATGTGTTTGTATGGTAGCAACTTATCATCTTTGGTTTGATAGTCATCATTAATTTGATTAATGATAAGTTGTGAATCACCATAAACTTCCAGCTCTGTAATCTGCCATTCCAAAGCTATCTTTAATCCTATGAGTAATGCCTCATATTCTACTATGTTATTTGTGGAAGGAAACATCAACCGATATGATCGTGAGATGGTATGTCCTTCAGGTGTAACAAAAAGAATCCCTGCCCCCGAGCCATATTGTGTATAAGATCCATCAAAATATAGTGCCCACGGTCTCTGAATTGTTGTTGTAAAGACATCTGCATCAGGAAACTCAATATGCATTGGATTGTCTTCTTGTAAAGGAGCTTCAGCTAACTGATCTGCAATGACCTGTCCTTTAATCGCTTTTCGATCTACATAGTGAATATCAAACTCACTTAAGATCATTACCCATTTTGCAAGTCTTCCTGTTAAAATGGCTCTGTTTAATAGATATTTCAATGGATCTATCTTTGTTATCAGCTTAACTGTATGAGTCAACATATAATGTCGCCACTTTTGAGAAGCAAACACTACTGCAAGACAAGCTTTTTCAATGAAACTGTAGTTTAACTCATGTCTTGTTAAGGTTCTACTGATATAATATATAGCCCTTTCTTTACCTGTAGAATCTTCTTGTGCTAGCAATGCACCCAAAGATACTTCTGTTGCTGAAATATAGAGTATAAGTGGCTCTCCTGGAATAGGCGGAATTAGAACTGGTGGATGTGTAAGATATTGCTTAATCTGATTGAATGTTGTTTCACATTTGTCATCCCATTTAAATGGAACATTTTTATGCAATAGATGTGTGAATGGCAAGCTTTTGTCTGCCAATTGAGCTATAAACCTTCTGATGGACTGTAATTTTCCTTGCAAGGATCTTAATTGACTGATATTTCGTGGTGGAGGCATGTCCATTATAGCTTGTACCTTTTCTGGATCAACTTCTATACCCTTTTCTGAAACAATGTACCCTAGGAGTTTTCCAGATGTAACACCGAAGACACATTTCTTTGGATTCAGTCGAACATTGAATTTTTCCATTCTAACAAAGATTTTTGACAAGATTTCTAGGTGTTCATCTCGTGTATGAGATTTAGCAAGTAAATCATCTACATAATCTTCCATGAATGTATGCATCATATCATGAAAAATAGTTGTCATTGCTCTTTGATAAGTAGCTCCAGCATTCTTTAACCCGAATGGCATTACATTCCAGCAATAAGTACCCCAAGGACATGTGAACGCTGTTTTATCTTGATCTTCTGGTGCAATTTTTATCTGGTTGTATCCTGAGAATCCATCCATTAATGAATACATTGCATGTCCAGCAGTTAAGTCAACAATCAGATCTATGTTAGGTAAAGGAAAATCATCTTTGGGGCATGCTTTATTTAAATCCCTAAAATCTGTACAAACTCTGATCCTTCCATCTGGCTTTGAAACAGGTACAATGTTTGAAATCCATTCTGCATAGTCAATAGTTCGAATGAATCCAACATCTAAAAGCTTCTTTAATTCTTCCTTGACCAATAATGTAACATGTGGATGCATCTTTCTGAGCTTTTGCTTTACAGGTTTTATCCCAGGTTTGATAGATAAATGATGCATTATCAAATTAGGATCTAACCCTGGCATATCAGCATATGACCACAGTTAATTACTATTACCAATAATTGTATTGAATTTCCTCGACTTCTTTCTTCAACCTAATGATGCTGCACTTGCAAAACTTCTTTGGTCGCCTCCCCGTGTGTAATTTATGTTGATTGATTCTAATATTCAATCGTTAGAAGATCTTCATAATACTTGAAGAGTGTCAAGTTTCTCATCCTTCAATGCCTCAGAAAGATTTTCACTGTCAGATTCGCTCTTTATTTTTCTTTTGTTTTGATCTATCACTGCCTTTTTTCGGTTTTCATCAATAGATCCATCTTTTATTTCATTTATTTTGCAGCTAAGAGACTTGACACTCTCCTTGTCAAAATCATGAGTATAAGATTCTTGAATAAAACAATTGTTTTCTTCATTTGAGGAACAAAGGAAAGTTATAACATCTTCATCATTACTGAATGTAGGAATATGGATAGGTGCATCAATGTCCCAATCTATAAGTTCTGGATAAACTAAAGGCATAGGATCATTAGGTTGGGTAAGTATTCCCTGAAATCACAAAGTCATGATATGGCCGTCATCCCTCATGGTGGTGCATACGTATATGATGGTATTCCTCCCTCGTTGATTATCAATCCGTTAGAATCAAACTCTTCCTCAATTTGAGTCATGCATCTTGTGTCATTGTAATCAAGTGGAGGCCTCTTGATCCTTCCTGTATAAAGAACAGTATTACTTATGTACATAGTATCAATTTGTTTATCCCTCTCCGTAATTCATCATTATAAAAATGGTGTCCCATTCATATTCATTAGAACTGTGATTCCTAACCATTTTGTAATCGAAAACCTGACGTATGAGATTTCATCCCTGACACCTGATTCTCTACGGAAACCATCGATGTCCGTCAGAAGTAAAGTTCTCTCATCTCTTACCAACGTAAGTCCCGCTTTTATCACTCTTTGGAATGCTTTGAAATATATTGAATCTGGTTCCACACCTTCCTCTTAAGCTTCCCTCTCATAGGACCATTCCCCTCATAACCCATCTTTTGCATGATAGCGTACCCTTTACCATATTGTTCTTTAGGTAACTTAATGTGTAAGAGAGATTCATCTTCATCTTTGTATAGCCAATTTAGGATGTCCCTATCTTCAGCTTCTTCTTCAGTGGTATTAGCTCTAATGAATTTTCCATCAAACTTTGTGATTGGCACAGAAGTTTGAGATGTAGAAGCAGTCGCAATCTTTTGATTTGATAAAGTTGGTAATCCATGTGATCTTGGAGAAAGAGGTAAAGTAGAAAGAGATAGTGAATATTCACCTACCCCTTTGTCTTTAAACTTCAGCTTAGTATCAAGATTCTTTGTCAATTCTTGCAATTGGACTTGTAGATTAGAAGAAGAAACAACAAGAGCTTCTCTATTGTGTGGCACAAAGACATCTTGACTCTCCCTAAGATTGGAACAAGTTTGGGTACTATTATAATCAGCTTGTATAGTTATTTCTTGTCCATCATATGGAAACTTGATACATTGATGATATGTTGATGGTACGACTTGCATATCATGGATCCATGGACGACCCAAAAGTATGTTATAAGACAGATCTCGATCTAGAACCTGACAAAAAGTATTCTTCACAACAGGTCCCACTCTGATAGGTAGCAATATTAATCCCTTAGAAGCTCTTTCTTCATCATCATATGCCTTAATAGTTATCTTCCTTCGTGAATCAATTTCATTTTCTGAAATTCCTAAGGCATTTATCAATTTTAAGGTACAAATATTCAAATCGGCTCCTCCATCTATTAAGACACGTCTAATTCGATGTTTATGAATCATGACTTCAAGATAGAGCGAGGAATTATGTGGATGTGTCATAGAAGCATCATCTTTATCGGAAAATGAAAGACAAGTGGGGGAAGACAAATTTCCTACCATGGCTTGAAATCTGTTTGCATCTAGATCAGTATCAACAGTTGTGTTCACAAGCGCTTCTTCTAAAATATTCTTGTGTATGGGGGATATTTTAAGAAGTTCAAGAATAGAAATTTGAGCTGATGTTTTTCTCAATTGATCAACCAGATTATATTGAGTTGGAGAAGAAATAGTTGTTTTAGACGAACTTCCTTTTAAAACAACCTTTGCTTGACCTCTTGTTGTTACATTAACCTGTTGATATTCTTGTTTTCCTTTGATTTTGATAACATTAATCCGATTATCATCTGTATAAATATGACGGATTATATTGTCTTCAACATTATGTATGCTTTGGCTTTGGTATCCGATGTTTCCCCCTTTTGGTAGTTTGGCAAAGGATCTTTGAATGCTTGATGATCATCATTGGTATGATGTCCCTCAATTGTAATAGTACCATTGTCAATTAAATCTTGTACTAGATTTTTTAAAGCTTGACAATTGTTTGTTCTATGACCTTTACATCGATGATAATTGCAATAATACGAGTCATTCCATGATGGTGGTTTAACTCGTGGCTCATAATCTCTTTGTGGTGGTAAAGTAATAACCTTATTATCAAGAAGTTCCTTGAGAGCAGATTCAAGAGATTGACCCAAAGCAGTAAAAGTCCGTCGATTTGAAAAGAATGAAGGTCTAGATGGATTTGATATTTGGGTATTGCCAAGATTATTATTGAAATTACCACGATTTTGATTGGCATTTTGATTGGTCATGTTCTCTTGCTTGGAAATTTGTCCTTGTTGATTGTTATTTCCTTGTTGTATTGTATTTCCTTGTGAATTGTTTCTTGGAACACTTGATAGATTGAAAATGGATGGCCTTGTTCGTAAATTATTGGCATCCACTATGCCATCATTAACAACATTTTTGTTTCTATTCCAAAACCTTGTTTTATCGTTGTTTTGATTTGATGTACTTGGATTATCAAGTTTTATCACTCCCCTTTAACCAAGGCCCCTTCAATAGTGATTGCATTTTCAATCAGTTTTTCAAAGTTATGAGGACAATGAAGGTTAAGCCTATAGCTTAATTCTGGATCAAGGCTATTGATAAAAATATCCATCTTTTCCGTTTCAGGAATAGGACGAGAATATCGTGCAAATAACCTTCTCCATCTTTGTAAAAATGTAGTAAAGGGTTCTCCTACTTTTTGTTTTACTTTACAAAGATCAAGCATTGTTATTTGATGTTGAATATTGTAGGAGGATTGTGAGATAAACTGATTTATCAACTCCTCAAAAGTTTTGATAGGTGGAGTGATTTTTGAAAGCCACTCCATGGATTGTACACCTAGACTTCGTGGAAATAATCGCATCAAGTAAGTATCATCATAGGCGAATTCAAGACTCATGTTTCGGAAATCCCTAACATGGTCTATGGGATCAGTTTTTCCATTATACCTATCATACTTAGGAATTTTGCAATGTTTTGGAAATGGAATCATTTGAAGACTCCTATCAAATGGATAAGGAGATATGTCTTCCAAAACATATTTCTTTGTTGTACCTCCTTGCATTTCCTTTATTTGCCCTTGTAATTCTTTTATCTATTGGTTAAGAGCACTAAAGTCATTAGGAGGATTTTCAGGATTCTGTTTAATCCCCTCTATGTCAAAGGTGTGAGGCAACTTAGCTCCTTGATTAGCTAATGAAAGAAAGTATTTTTCTTTGTTACGTTCTAGGATTCTTTCCATAAGAGTATGGAATTGAGGATCTTGTTCTGCTTCTTGAAGCTTTTCTTCCGTTATCTCATCAAGATTAAATGTTTCCTCTTCTTTTTCATTTCGATCACCCATTTTACTAGTTGTAGTTTCTCCCTCGTCTTTTTCCATTTGTTTTTGAGATCTCGTGAGAACAGGCATAGATTTTACTCCAAATTTTACTTACTTTTGATCAAAAGAGTGAAATAGTGCAATTGATGTGGTATGTATGAAAGTCAGAATAAAATGAAAATTCTATGACTTATACGAAATTTTCTAATCTTGTAGCTTGTGTTGTTCCCTAAGTGAAAGGATGAAAATCCTGTTAGTGGGAATATAAGCAAAAGATCAAGAAAATGATGATTTTTGCACTTTATGAAGTTTTGATCATGGCTTTGTAAAAAAATGGATTTTGTGATAGATGCCTAATGTATTCTAAGTTCTCTATTGTAAGATTTGATTTGGACGAGTAGAGTATTCGATTGCTGGTTGGGGAATATAACTAAAACGGATGCGTTGACTATGGTTATGCCTTTGAGAAAGGGCTCTTCTTTGAAAATAAGCTTGTGAATACAAGGGCTCTATGGCATAATCATATGAAAGACCTCTAACACAATCATGATACCTATGAAGAAAAGTTCTATATTTAAGTAAAACTTTTCGACTTTGATATAAGAATTGTTGTTTCTTCAATAATTTCTTGTGGTTGAGAGGTTTCTTTGGCTTCTTAATCCTTTTGGAAACGGATTTCTTTACAAATTTTGTAGATTTCCAATCTCGTAACATGAGATTGATCAATATGATAATGAGTGTTTTGGATGATCTTTATCTAAATTAATATAATGAAAACACATCAAACAAATTTAAAACAGTTGTTTTAAGTCCTATGCTAAACATCAAGTGTGTAACCAAAATGTTTTTCAAAAATTGTTTTAACAGGTTTTACACGTGACAAGCACTTCAAACAGACTCACTCTTAGTTCTCAAGTAGGTCATCATAGCAACGTTCTCACATCTTAAAATCAAAGGCTGACTCATTACGTAAAATGGTCACCCCCGGAAGTAGCTTTATCTTTTTCCAAAGGTAATTGTGAGTAATGAAGTGGATATCTGATCCCTCCGAAAGCAAACAATCCTTGCGCTATATGGTGAGTATCTTGGGGTAGATTCTTTCCTCCCTTGCAATCAGTGGATTAAACAATGTTCCCAAAAACCGATCAAGTTAGTTACTAATTCAGGGTCCGTAGTAAGGATTTCCGCTCAAGCGAAACATAGACTCCCCGAGACCTCCGCTGCGACCTTTAGAACAAAGGCTTTGGGATGGTTATCAATGCACACTACCGTCAAAAGAGGGTTTCCCCAATTTTGCTTTAAATTTTATAGTGGGGTGGAATAGCCTAGCTTTGGCTTGAACCCACTTGAGTCGTTCCTCTTGGGTGAGTACTTTTTCCCACAAGAGCAGGCTCTCTACAAGGTTTTAATAAAACTTAAAAATGCATAAAAATAAATAAGTGAGTTTGGCATTTTGATCACCCAGTTAAGGGGAGAGCATAGGCCTATCACTGAGAACAAAGCAAACACTAGGTTCAATTGTTAAGCACCAAAATAAAAATTTTCTAACTAAGTGAAGATATTGCTTCACATAAACAGAAAATTCATTTTAAGCCTAAATTGAAAAATGAAGTGTCTATCCTAGGATTGCTTTATTTTATGCTTTAGATGTCTCCCCTAGGATTGATAATTTTTTTTTTTTTGCTTTTAGATGACTACCCTAGGATTGATAATTTTTTATTTTTATTTTTGCTTTTAGGATTTTAATAACCTGTCTGCCACTGGCTGAATCTCAGTTTTTTGTATCTAAACTACGCTTACAGATTATATATTACATTTTCTAAAATTCTAGCGGTAAAACATAATACTTCTGGGCGCTTGAAACACTACAATTTGCTTAAATACTTCTGTCACTTCAAATAAAATGTCATCATGGGCTACTAAAAACAAGAATCACGCTAAGCACAAACGTTGTTTGCTCTACCAAAGATTCAGCCACTGCACCGAAGATTAGTCACTGCTTCGGAAAGATTAGTCACTTCAGTCAGTATTTCTAGTCACGAAAGGCTGAAACAAGTAATCACTACCGAAGATTAGTCACTTGCTACCGAAGATTAGCCGGGCGCTTAAACCGAGGTGTTCTTCCGAAAACGTGTCATCTGCGCTATTCCACTGTTTTTCCTGTAATCAATCCAAAAAAAGCTGCAAAAAGATGTTAAAAAAGGGGGCAAGAGCCCCACGGTGGGCGCCAAAAATGTGTTATATGCTTAATTGTTAATGTAAATGAAAACAAAAACAATAAATGAAACCTTAAACTAAAGAAATTTAAATTAAATTTAAACAAACAAAATCTTTAGTGCCGTCCCATTTTTCTCTATCCACAGAGATTCTTTTGAAGCTTTTTGGCTCTCAGATTGTGTAAGCTTCTCCAAATGGCTGCTGCAGAACGAGTATGCAAAGGAAAACTATTCTAGATGCTGATGAAAGTGAAAATGCAGATGAATATGGACAGGGGCTGTAGATTATGTACAGGGGCTGTGAATTGAAAATGTCATGATTCTACTGCTATTATGTTATGATTCTATGCTATTGCTATGAAAATGCTCTATGAATGCTGGGAATACTATGCACCTGGCTCATAGTCTAATTTTGCTTCCAAATCCTATATACTTTGAGCCCCTACGTTCGTATTTTATAGATTTTGCGTCTGTCCTACCAAAATCTACGACTATGAATTTGTCTGGTAAATTTGAATGGTGAGAGATTGAGAGGTTGAGAAGAAAATGGGGGAGGTTGAGAGGTTGGAGAGAAGAATGGAATCATGTCTTCAACCCACGGGAACAAGCCTGCACAGAAACAAAGAAATTTAATTTTCTGTTTTGGCAGTTTGTTTCCCGGGAGTTGAAGATAAATCCCAAATTAAATAAATATTTAAATTTATTTAATTTTATTTATTACTTTTGATATTTGATTTTTGATTTTGAAAACTATAGAAGAATTAATTAAATATTTTGTAATATTTAATCATGATGTGACTTTAGAAGATTTTTGAAATATTTAGAAGAATTTAATTAAATATTTTTAGAAATATTTAATTATGAATAGATTTTTGAATTGAATTAGAGGAATTTTGAAATGATTTAAGAATGAATATTGGATTAGAGGAAATAATCAAATATTTTGGAATATTTAATTACAAATGATATTTAGAAGAATTATAATATTTTAATCTTTATTTGAATAAAATATTCAAACTAAGATTATATGATAATTAATATAAATAAATTGTAACATTTATTTAATTAATTAAGAAATGAATATGAAAAGGTGATTAAATATTTAATCGAAATGAAATCATGAACAATATAAATAAATTATTTAAATTTATTTATATGTAGATAGAATCAAAAGATTTTAATTAAATATTAAAAATATTTAATTAATTACCAGACAATGTGATATGACCATTTTTAAGTGTATACATTTTGCCCCTCTTTGAAGTGATGTGTTTTACGCATTACTTCAATGAATTTTGAAATTTTGCCCCAAATATTGATTTGAAATGTTGATAGATGTATGCCCCCGCGAACGATGAATCGATATTTGAATTTTTTTTATTTTATTTTTTTTTTATGGATTTTTATGATTTTAAAGATATCGATTTATCGTTCGAAACTTATTATATGAATAAATTGACCTGATAAGATATGAAATGAAAATTTGATGAAGAAATTGCCCCTGGTATGTAAAAATATGATAAAATGCCCCAATTTTACCATTATATAGGTTAAAAATGTCATTTTCCATGTCATTTTCATTTTCTATAGTGTCATAAGTTTTATCTTCCTTCGTGAATCAATTTCATTTTCTGAAATTCCTAAGGCATTTATCAATTTTAAGGTACAAATATTCAAACCGGCTCCTCCATCTATTAAGACACGTCTAATTCGATGTTTATGGATCATGACTTCAAGATAGAGCGAGGAATTATGTGGATGTGTCATAGAAGCATCATCTTTATCGAAAAATGAAAGACAAGTGGGGGAAGACAAATGTCCTACCATGGCTTGAAATCTGTTTGCATCTAGATCAGTATCAACAGTTGTGTTCACAAGCGCTTCTTCTAAAATATTTTTGTGTATAGGGGATATTTTAAGAAGTTCAAGAATAGAAATTTGAGCTGATGTTTTTCTCAATTGATCAACCAGATTATATTGAGTTGGAGAAGAAATAGTTGTTTTAGACGAACTTCCTTTTAAAACAACCTTTTCTTGACCTCTTGTTGTTACATTAACCTGTTGATATTCTTGTTTTCCTTTAATTTTGATAACATTAATCCGATTATCATCTGTGTAAATATGGCGGATTATATTGTCTTCAACATTATGTATGCTTTTGGCTTTGGTATCCGATGTTTCCCCCTTTTGGTAGTTTGGCAAAGGATCTTTGAATGCTTGATGATCATCATTGGTATGATGTCCCTCAATTGTAATAGTACCATTGTCAATTAAATCTTGTACTAGATTTTTTAAAGCTTGACAATTGTTTGTTCTATGACCTTTACATCGATGATAATTGCAATAATACGAGTCATTCCATGATGGTGGTTTAACTCATGGCTCATAATCTCTTTGTGGTGGTAAAGTAATAACCTTA
>VDFB02159669.1:0-27372 GCA_007258455.2 Sequoia sempervirens | reverse complement strand
TGTAGAACCCGAAAATCTGGAAGCTTCTAAGCTTGGTAAAAAGGGGGTTCAGATGGGTATTTCAGTATGATGAAAAACGCGATTATTCGCAAGATTGTAATAAGTTTTTTCACTGGATAATAAAATTATTGGATGGCTGCGGTTTGGTGGATGTAGCCTAGAATTGGGTGAACCACGTTAAATTCTGTGTTATGATTTATTCTATGAATGTTTTAGTTTCTCTGTTTTATTTATTAAAATCTGCATTTAATTGTTAGATCTGCCAACTCTAACCCAACAGGTACAAATAGATAAATTTCACGAAGAGAGAGAACATAAAATAAAATGTCACGGGGGACCACATTACACATGCAATCACACACAAAAGGAAAAAAAGAAATAAAGAAAAAAGGCTAGTAAGGTGAACGCGAGTCAACCTATGAGCAAGTCATCTGCCTCCCAATCATGTTCTGTATATACCGAAGGTGGGAAACTAGCCAAAGGGACAAGAGCAAGTGCCAAACTAGGAGAAGCACTTGGAGATTTGTCATTTAAGCTCATAGAAGAGGAGAACAATGTATTCAGTTCATTATGCACCTCTTCGTCGATTTTAGCAACCTTTTCATAATCATCTAAGTTGATCACAACAGGAGGGAAAAGGATTTTTTCCATAGAAGAATTCACTTCTTTTTGTGGAGGTTGCATTGAACTTTCTTTTGTCGGTTGGGGAGAAGGGTCACTGTGCATTGCTTTAGTCAGGTTTGAATCTTGATTTTCTTTGTTTATTCTTCATGTAATATGTGAGAAAAGGCATGACATCGATGCCTACACTCTCTAGCACCTCTGTTTCTTTTGGTTTTGTTCTCAAGTTGTATTTGTGTAGGAGCGGGTTGATCAACCGTAAGTTTAGTTTCTTCCCAAAGGGGAGGAACAGAAGGAACAATAGGAGTTTGTTCAACTACTTTCTCTTTGACTTTGTAAATTTTTTTTATTCTAGGAGGTGTTATAGGGTTGGTTTCATTGTCTCTTGGTCATTTGTAGGATATAGGTGAAGTTTCTATTTTTGGTTCCATCTTGGTTGTTTGGCTTTTGTTTAGGTTCAAGCATGGTTTCATCAAGGATGGTAGGATCAGATGTGGATGGGGATTGTATGTTTTAGAGAGATAGTTCAACTATTTTTTTTCCTTGAAATTTTGATAGGACAACCAAAGGGGAGGAACAAAAGGAACAATAGGAGTTTGTTCAACTACTTTCTCTTTGACTTTGTAAATTTTTTTTATTCTAGGAGGTGTTATAGGGTTGGTTTCATTGTCTCTTGGTCGTTTGTAGGATATAGGTGAAGTTTCTATTTTTGGTTCCATCTTGGTTGTTTGGCTTTTGTTTAGGTTCAAGCATGGTTTCATCAAGGATGGTAGGATCAGATGTGGATGGGGATTGTATGTTTTAGAGAGATAGTTCAACTATTTTTTTTCCTTGAAATTTTGATAGGACAACCAAAGGGGAGGAACAGAAGGAACAATAGGAGTTTGTTCAACTACTTTCTCTTTGACTTTGTAAATTTTTTTTATTCTAGGAGGTGTTATAGGGTTGGTTTCATTGTCTCTTGGTCATTTGTAGGATATAGGTGAAGTTTCTATTTTTGGTTCCATCTTGCTGTTTTGCTTTTGTTTAGGTTCAAGCATGTCACTGACAGGATCGCATGTGGATGGGGATTGTATGTTTTAAAGATAGTTCAACTGGTTTTTTTTCCTTGAAATTCTTTGATAGGACAAGAGGAAAGAAGTCTCTTGAGGTTTCAGGTTCCATGGGTTTCGGGGCCAAAAGGCATCTAGGGAAAAGTTTCCTTTGGAAGGAAAGGGATTAAATCCACTATGGTGGACAATGAATATTTCATTGTCAAATGAAAACTTTAAAAATTTATGCATAATCAAAGGGAAAAATTTCATGGAGCGAAGCCATGGGTGGCCTAGCTTCACACAAAATTGGTCCAACTGTGGGATGATGGAGACTGTGACATCTAACATTTTTGGTCCTATCTACAATGGTAAGGTGATTGATCCTATTGTAGGGAAAGAAAAACCATTGTGTGTCTTGATCCATGCTTTCAGTTTATCATATTAATCTTGATAAAGTTCATGCAAAAGTAAAAATTCCTCGGTGATCACATTCTCTCCATAGGTGGGATCTATTAATATCCCATTAGTGGGCTTATCATAGATACAACCGACTATGTAAAGAGGACCATTAGGAAAATGTTTAAGTATATCCTTAGAGGAGAAAGCAATGTAAAGAGAGCTCTTAGGTCAACCCTTACGAGGGATGACATCTATCATTCCTACCATTTCATCCATAGGATTGACATTGATAGAATTATTTAGAATAGAATCATTGTATTCATCATCTGTATCAACATTCATCACATCCTTCTTTGTAGTTTCACTTGCTTTGAAAAATGAAATATTATGTTTAGGCATTGGGTTGGAAATTTTTTGCAAGTTTTGGTTAGGAGGGGCAATGGAATTATTTCATCAATCACTAACACCTCCAATGGATAGACAACCAAAATCAATGAGGTCTTGCACAAGATGTTTAAGAAACTTGCAATGTTTCGTGTCATGTCCATTTTGTTGATGGTAGTGGCAATAAGCATTTGATTTGAAGGTGGGGGGTAAAGGCTTATTAGGGTTAGGTGTTCGGACAAGAGGTAAGGTAATCATTTGTTGGTCTAGAAGTTGAGACATTGTGTTTTGAAGGGTATTAGACAAGGGAGTGAATTGTCTTTTGGGATCTCCATAGCTAAAGGGGAATGAGGCTTTGACAACAACTACTTAGTTATTGAAATTTTGAATTGGTTTTTGAGGGGGATTGAATTGAAGGAACTCTCTATTTTGTTTTCTAAAAGGTTGGGCATTGTTTTGGTTTGTGGGCTTGGATCTCTCAATTCGGTTAGAAGTGGACCTTGTATCTCGACTACTAACCAAATTTTGGTAATCACGGAGGGCAGTGCACAGGTGCATGAAGGATGGGAATTTCATCATGGTCAAATTTTCTTGGATTTTACTTTGCAAATTTTCTATGGACATATTTTGAAGGTGTGGGTCGGGGACCTCGACATCGATTTGGGAATAAAGCGATTGGTAGCATGAGATAATTTAATCAGTTATCTTTTCATCTTCTTTTTGCTTGCATATCATAAAATCGACCAATGTCATCTTGGGAGTCATATGCACTTGGAAATGGTTTAAAAATGCATCAAAAAGTTCATTGAATGAACAAATTGAGTTGTTCAGTAAAGAAGAGAACTACTCCAAGGCGGTATCTTTCAAGGACCTAAGGAATTTTTTTTCCAATAGTTTATTGTCAAGGACAAAGTCACTACATAAGCTAGTGTAGGCATTAACATGGTTAAAAGGATCTCCCTTCCTTCCATATTTTTCACATCTAGGAAACTTTACACCTTGTCGCATCGGTGTTCACAATATCTCCAAGAACAATGGACTAATTTTGACATAATATGTAGGTCGACCATTTTGATTCAGGTTTATGGTGGAAATTTTCTTTTGAAGGGATGAAACAATTTGGAAAAGTTGTGTTATGAGAAGGTCATTGCTTGTGTTATTAGATGGAAGTGAAAGTGGTGATGGAATGTATATGGTTGTAGGACAAGTGAATGGAATGCTTAAAGGTGGTAAGGTAGGAGATATAACTTGCGATGCTGCATAGGAACTAGGGATGCTAGTAGGAATACCCAGGGAAGGAATCACATTACTAGCTTGTTGCATTGTTGTTGTGACTTGAGAGTTGGTATAGGTCGATATTGAGGCAATTGTTGAGGGAGGAGGAATTTGAGTTCCTCCTTGGCTTGTGACATTGCTTGTAGGTAGAGTAAAACTAGTGGTTTAGGGAATATGTTTTCCAAATATTTTAACTATGTTTTGCACAAGGTCAAGGCCATCTTCACTTTCAAGCATTCGGTAAATGTTTTCTATGATAGGAATTGCAGTGGTTGAAATGTTTTCAAGGGTTATTTGATGTTTTAAGTTTGATAGGTCCTCATGAATTTGAATTATGTTTACTTGCAGGATGTTGTCATTCCTTGGTTCGATGTGAATGCTACTTGAAGGCAAGGAGTTGCTAAGGGTGTTATCCATGCCTAGTGTACTAAATTGTCAATACTAGGAGTGGAAGCTCTAGATAACCCAAGATCCACAACGATTGTGCTATCATAGGATGAGGAGTCTCAAAATTCTTGTCACTATGGTATTAGCAATAGGGCACCAAACACTCATGCAAAGGTCACTAAATGTGGGGTGAGTGCAAATACAATGTAAGCTAATAAGAATGAAATGCTTATAACTAAAATTATAGAAAGTAAAACATAAATGTAGAAACAACAAACAAAAACTCTGAAACTGAAGATTAAATGCCAGAAAATGTAGTGAAAAATATGCCAAGTGACTGATTCTCCCAAGGTGTCAAATGAGTCCAAGTACTATTTTTTTTTGAAATTTTTTAGAATTTTTAAATTGAATTTGATGCTTTTTATGTTTTCTAATGCAAATTTGAGAGGCAAATGATTTTTTTTACTAATTTTCAATGAAATTAAATGCACTAATGCAAGCTAAATGAGCTTTTCACTAATGCAAAATTGAAACTCTAGAATGCAAATTAACCAATGTAAAACCTGTTGGTGTTTTTTCTAGCTGAACCCCAAAATTCTCTAAAGGAGAGCCAATCCTTATGTTTAAGACATTCCTAAGCTAGTGGCCAACACAATGAATAAATAATTCAGAGGTATTTACTCCTGCACTTTAGGCTCTGTGAGACCTGGGAGGGTGTTTCACGATGGTGTTCATTTTAATCTACTTGATGAAGAACACTTCTAGGCACATATTGGTTCCTACGACTTGCATATTAGCATAATCCACTAAATATTTGGCTGATCTTTAAGTAAATAACTATCCATTTGCTAGGAACGAGGGTGTATTTCAAACTTACATTTTAGAATTGACAATATTTTAATGAGTATTGTTCTTATTTTGAACCTATGGCTAGGCATATCACCAATTCATTTGATTGCATGAATTCTCGACAAAAAAGCCCGTGCCTCATCAATTGGGCAAATGGGGTCAAATATGGAATACCCAGTAATACAAAAATTATTTAATTTTGAAATAGATAGACTATTTTCGTAATGCCTTGCAATACAAAAACTCATGATATCCAAAACATCACTTCTTACCAAATCCTCTGCAAATTCTTACAGACCTATGACTCTCCTCAAGTATTTAATTAAATCTTTGAGCTAAAGAAAAGAAAAAAGAGTCATACATCTAATTAAACCATTAGTGACAAATGAAAATATCATTGATAGCTTCATTTATAATCTACAAAAAAGCACAAAGGAGAGTACATGCTTTGGAATTTAAATTTGTTTCGATATCAGTCATTCATTTAGAACTATTTAAAATTATTACTTATAAGACTTATACCTGAGATGATTGGCCAACATATTCATCAAGCCTTCTACATTGTATCTATTTTCTGTACTTAAATTCTACCTAGACCATTCTAAACTCAAAATTTTGACCCCTGTAATGAGCCTTAAAATATATTTTATAGATGAAGGGAGCAACAAGCATCGGGATCATTACAGTTACATTTCATAATCATTTCAAAATTAATTTCATTTCATTTGGGCCATTTCCCAAACCATTATATTCAATCATTCTTTCACCACGGGAAAGCAAAAAGGCAAAAAGAGCACCAAGCAATTGGTCGGAGAAGCATACACAAGCCTTCCAAAAGGAGTCGTTATCAAAATCAACATGTTCACCAACACCGGGGAAGTCATCATCAGTACCAATGGCATAGACTAATGAACCAACTATAGGAGGGTTGAGTCACCACAAAATTCCAAACACCGCACACCATTCAATGGGAGAACACAAGTGCTACCTAGCCTTGTCAACGGTTGGGTAAACACTCCCACTTCGTTTCTTGACAGAAATTGGAGTAGCAATTATCACCTCATCGTCTGAATCATCATAGGGAACAAGGGAAATGGGACAATGGCCAAAATCAGAGCCGACTCCTCCTTCCTCACTTGAAGAACTATTAAAAATCACAAAAGGAAAACTGGGCTTCCTTGAACAGACCCTAGGGCCCTTACTCTACTTCTTCAATTCATTCACAGACTCAACAAGCCCTTTCCCTCCAACTTTGACCAATTCTTCTGAAACGGTCCTATTTCTCATACTATAAATGCTCTTGACAACAATTTTCTTGCCCTTCTTACACATACTCCTCTTACCCTTCTAGACAGTTGAAATTTATACCATAATGGGTTTAGCTTCAAGCACATATGCAAGTGGTTCCTATATAATCAACCTTCTAGACCTTCAAACTGGTGTGACAGGAGTATTTGGCTCACCCATTTTATCTAGAGTAAAAAACTGACTACAACCTATCTTGCAGGAAAAATACCAGCCAGAAATTTTAGAGATTCCCCACCCACAGAAATGAAAACCCCAAGAGCCCCACACAAGATAATACAGAGTACAATTGAGCTACAACAGCAATACCACCCTAGGAACGTAACATGGATAACGATAATGCATGTGTGCACGCTTATAGACCAGGGGATATCATACCACCACCTCTGTGATGATTCTCTCAATACTCAAATATCGCTCCTCCAATACCTATGGCAATCATTTTAGAGCCCTGATAATTGCAAATGATCAAACAAACTACAAAAAAAATCTCATTAAATAGAGGAATTAGAGGCAAGTTGCATTTAATGGCCACCCTAGCTCACTCGAGCGAGCAATAACTCAATTGCTCCATGTTGAATCCTAGTCATTGATCATTTTGGATTTAAAACTCGATCAACGAGGCCCATTAAGGATCACCACTTACTTTCCTGTCCGTATTTAGAAACAATGATGTGATGCTCTTAAAACTGCCACATACCCATCTGTATCCAGACTTTATCATTCTCAACTTTCTCGTTGTTGATCTTGATCGCGAGATGATCTTATCCAGAAACCCAACTCATATCACCCATCACTCATTTTCTTTTCATGGAGTGGTCTCAACACACAATACATTGAACTCGTGCGATGGGGAGTAACTCAACCCATCGGCGGTTGCGGGTTCTCCTTTAGAATGCATGAGACAGCCGACGATAATGATAAGGCTAGCGATGGGTTAAATATTTAACCACATCGCTCATTGGGGGTTGCTTTCTAATGGTGACAATGTAACACACGATGGGTGATGAACCTAATGCAATAAGAAAGATAGTGCTTCACTCGTCGTGGGATGGACATGGGCTAGTCTAAAGGAACACGCGATGAGTGATGAACTGCTAGTGGTAAACTTAGGCAAAGCTAAAATGCACATGGGAATTAGCTATTTTTTCAAAAGGGGACTTCCTAGGCTGGACGAGTGACTTCAGTATTGGGGCTGGTAAATACATGCATTTAAAAGGCTTTGGTGATAACTCAAATGACTAGTGATCGACTGAATGGGTCAATGCAAAATTTGGAATGCCAAAGGGTTTTAAGATAGGAAATTCATCAATAAGGTACATAGCCCAACCATACCCCCAAGTGACAACAAGCCATGAGAAATCAAATGATCGACCATGGAACCAATGGGACCATGAAAATTTTTAGGGTTCCACTAGTGGCTTTGACTAGCGATGTATGCCTCTTGCAGGCATAACAAGAATCTAGAATCTTTGGTAGAAGAAAACTAGTAGAAAGGCACAAAAACCAAGGACAAGAACAAAAAATCATGGATATTGATTACAAGGATATTGAATGTAGCTTTTATTTCCAATCCCAAAAGCTTCCTTTTAGTTTCTTAGGCTTCATTCTCCAAATTGGAGGCCAAATGGCCCCCAAAACTTAGAAGCAGTTCTTTCCTTTGTCAAATATCTTATCCTATGTAGATTGTAGTGGATCAAAAATTATGCCTGGTACATTTGTACGATCAACTCCATTATGATCAACATGGTCAACCATTTTTCTGGAACTACTTTTTCAGTTAATCCACTCTGATGCAAGCTCGTCTAACTGTATTGGACAAATGAAATATCCATATTCCATTTGATCATCCCTATCATTAGTTTTGTCTTCATATTCAATTTTCATTTTAGGTTGAGATCTTGCATAAACACTTCAGTATAGACCTTGTAAGCAACCCTCAAGTATATCAAATTAGAAAGACTCAAATTCAGGATTTTGGCTAAATGGGAGATGAGGAAAAAGAAAAGAATTAAAGTATCTCAATCAAGCAAATCAACATTCACTTTGTCTTCCATACCAATATTCTGCTCATTGGATGAAAAATTTTTCATAATCAAATCATGGAGGTACGAGGCATTAGCAAAGAAACACCTGAATCCAACTTCACATTGATCAATAACACATCCACTGCTTCTTACATCACTTAGTAGCTCCTTATACCAGCCAAAAGATCCTGCAATGTCAACATGATTTGAGAATTCATCAAACTATTTTTCCTTGTCAACATTTAGTAGAATTAATCTAGGATCAATGCAATCATCTGGGTGCACAACTTGATCATCCAAGAATGAGCTTCTTCGTTCACTAGTGTATGCATCATACTCCTTTATATGTGTGGTCAATAACTCAACCAATGCTTCACAACAATCATCTTGAACCACAAGGACATCAATATATTCATCAACTCTTATTTTATCACAGTGAACAATCACTGCCCTATCTTTGACATTTTCATCAGTAAGAGCACCACATTTAGAGTCATTATCATGGGGAATGACATTATCAACTTCAAACCTTCCACCATATAAATCACTTCCATGTTAAATTGAAAACATACCTAAATTACATTCTTGGTAATCATTAGATACAATTTTATCATTCATCTGTGGGAAAGTGACTTTAATAACACTTGTACTACTGCATCCTTCATGTGAATAGGGAGCTATTGATTCAAGGTTACCATCCTCAAGGATGGGATGAAAAACCTTAATGTCAGTCTGGTCTTCATTCCTTCTTGCTTGACCTGTATCCATTTTAGTATATTCACAAGTGGCAATTGTGAGGGACTCATTAGGATCCTCAATGAAAAGTGGATTATTTCTACACTAGTAAGAGTCATCATTTATCATCTCATATAATGGTGAAGATTCATCATATAAGGGATTATACCACACCTTCATTGCTGTCTCACATACCCTTTCCTTCTTAGTATGGGGATTCCCATCCCTAGAATCATCAATGCAATCAAAATCATTATAGTCACCTGAAGAGCAAAGAGAAGAATTCTCAACATCATCTACATCATTAGCATTCAAGATTATTGATCCACATTCTGAGAACTCTTCACATGAAGAAAATTATTCACTCCCAAGCAAGAACACCCTCTCAAAGATATTAACATATCCTCTACTTGAAGCAAGCGATTCCACCTCCATTTCATAAGAAGAATTATAATCAACAAAGTATTGACCAGGCTCAATCTCTTCACCTTGATCTTTGACTTGTGACATAACATTGACTACATGTGCATCACCATCATTGATTTCATCATGATTTAAAATTACCTCTTGCCCTCCTTGTATTTCTTCAATCCTAAGAACATCCCAAGGGTGAAAATCATGTATGATTACCTTGTCCTTATATTTCATATCTTCATTCTCATCACGACCGCAATAATCTGCATCTATGTTGCTTGTGAACTGACAACAATGATTAATCAATTGTTCACATTCTAATACACTATCTTCACCTGATTGCTCTGTCTTTCCTCAACACGACAATCATTGCTAACATTTTGAGAGACTTGTAACATGTATGTGACCATACTTGATCTCTTCTATAGTCCTTATCTAGTCCACCACCTGATCAAAACCATGAGGTTTCAAATCCTTCGGTAATTTACCCAACTCTGAATTGTAAACCTCACAAAACAAATGAATGCATATTGAATCATTGGGTCTAACACTCTTGGGTATCTCTATCAGGATATCCATAAATCTTGAAAACAAGTCATATGGGGATTCTCTTGCATATCTTTTCATTTCATATAACTTCTTATCAAGGAACCTTGAATCAATCTTTCCCAAATCTTGTTGAATATGTATGGTTGGGGTATGCCCAATATTTGCATATTGGGGAGATGGAACAGGTAAAGCATTTGGGGAATCTTTATCCTGACAAACATTCTTGCTATCTGATCTATTTGGTTCATTAGCTTGAATCCTGTTGGAACCATTCATACTAGTGGCCAAATGTCCTTTCATGATTGAGTATTTCAAATTATTTTCAATATTCATGGAAATTTGATAGGCTTGATGAAATGTAGTAGACTATTTGTCCCTCAACAAATAGCTCATCTTGCTATCAAATGCACCAAGGTACACAACCAAACATTCAGCATTGTTTGGCCTCATACTTTTGGGAATATCCTTGATAGCCTTTTCAAACCTAAGATTGAAAGTAGGGACCAACTCATCTTCATTTCTATGGATTTCCATAAAGTTTTTTCTTACCACACTTGGATTTACCCTTTCACCAAATTGTTCCTTGAAGACTACCTTAAGTTCACTCCAAGAATGTACAACAGACATTGGTAGAAAAGAGAACCAATCTCTTGCATCCCCTTTTAGGGATTGAACAAATAGTTTCATGATCACATCCTCAAAATCCAATTCATAATCTCCCATCAAATCCCCAAATTCCTGCAAATGTCTGCTTGGTAATTTAGACTTTGCTCCATTGAACTTTGGTATTTTATCCCTAATCTTAGGTGGTACCACATTCGAGTAACCATAGATGTTCCCAAAGTCTATAGCTTTGTAGCTTTTGGCACTGAAATTTCCTTGATGTGACAAGGATTGTTCATTATGCATGGTTGTATCCACACTCACACCAGAATGTGTGGTTTGAAAATGCATTCTATTGTTCTCTTAGAAGATTTGTTAAATCTATCTCAATATTACACAAAGCAGTATAAATTCCCTCTAGAATTATGATCCCGAGTCCTTACAATGCAAATCTTCTATCTCTACTTTGCATAATATCCTTTAATAAGTGAAATTTGTGAATATGAAAAAATTCTACATCCATTTCAATTTCACTTTTGAATTATACAAAGATTACCATTCCTTTCCCTATCATAGTGTTGTTTCACCAAATTAGGAATTATTTATATCATATATCTTGGAAATTCCCACAAATTACCTACAAATGTAATAATATTTTCTTCAAATTCATGATAATACCTAGAAATTTAGAGCAGACATTCACCTTCAATTTTGAAACTTGCAGATATGAAGCTTTGTTACATTCTTTATCATGTTCTTTGAGTCAGATTCGCCACCTCTCTTTCACACCATTTGACTTTGTAGTACAATAATCTGTGACTGGACAATGAAAATTTATCCCCAACAGAGTCACCAATTCTGTTGGTGTTTTTTCTAGCTGAACCCCAAAATTGTCTAAAGGAGAGCCAATCCTTATGTTTAAGACATTCCTAGGCTAGTGGCCAACACAATGAGTAAAGAATTTTGAGGTCTTTACTCCTGCACTTTAGGCTCTATGAGACCTATGAGGGTATTTCCTAATGGTGTTCATTTTAATCTACTTGATGAAGAACACTTCTAGACACAGATTGGTTCCTATGACTTATAGATTGACATAATCCACTAAAGATTTGGATAATATTTAAGTAAATAACTGTCCATTTTCTAGGAACGAGGGTGTATTTCAAACTTACATTTTAGAATTGACAATATTTTAGTGAGTATTGTTCTTATTTTGAAGGTCTATGGATAGGAATATCACCAATTCATTTGATTGCACAAATTCTTGACAAACAGGCTAGTGCCTCATCAATTGGGCAAATGGAGTCAAATATGGAATACCCAGTAATACACAAATTATTTAATTCTAAAATAGACGGACTATTTTCGTAATGCCTTGCAATAAAAAAACTCACGATATCCAAAACATCACTTCTTACCAAATCCTATGCAAATTATTATAGACCTATGGCTCTCCTCAATTATTTAATTAACTCTTTGAGCTAAAGCAAAGAAAATAGAGTCATACATCCAATTAAACCATTGGTGACAAATGAAAAGATCCTTGATATCTTCATTTATAATCTACAAAAATGTACAAAGGAGAGTACATGCTTTGGAATTTAGATTTATTTCAATATCAACCATTCATGTAGAAATATTTAAGACTATTATATATAAGACCTGTACTCGAGACAATTGGACAACATATTCATCAAGCCTTCTGCATTGTATCTATTTTCTATACTTAAATTCTACGTAGACCATTCTAGACTCAAAATTTTGATCCATGTAATGAGCCTTGAAATCCCTTGTATAGATGAAGGGAGCAATAAGCATCTAGCTAATTACAATTACATTTCATAATCATTTCAAAATTAATTTCATTTCATTTGGTCCATTTCTTGAATCATTATATTCAATCATTCTTTCACCATGGGAAAGCAATAAGGAAAAAAGAGTGCCAAACAATTGGTTGGAGAAGTATATACAAGCCTTCCAAAAGGATTCATTATCAAAATCCACACATTCACCAACACTGGGGAAGTCACCATCAGTACCAATGGCGCAGACTAATGAACCAACTACAGGAGGGTTGAGTCACCACAAAAGTACAAAAACTGCACACCATTCAGTGGGAGACACAAGTGCTACTTGGCCTTGTCAGTAGTTGAGTAAACACCCCCACCTGGTTTCTTGATAGAAATTGGAGTAGAAATTATCACCTCATCGTCTGAATCATCATAGGGAACAAGGGAAATGGGACAATGGCCAAAATCAGAGCCGACTCCTCCTTCCTCACTTGAAGAACTGTTAAAAATCACAAAAGGAAAACTGGGCTTCCTTGAATAGACCCTAGGGCCCTTACTCTACTTCTTCAATTCATTCACATGCTCAACAAGCCCTTTCCCTCCAACTTTGACCAATTCTTCTGAAACAGTCCTATTTCTTAGACTGTAAATGCTCTTGACAACAATTTTCTCGCCCTTCTTACACATACTCCTCTTACCCTTCAGGACCGTTGAAATTTCTGCCATAATGGGTTTAGCTTTAGGCACATATGCAAGTGGTTCCTGCATACTCAACCTCCTAGACCTTCGAATTGGTGTGATAGGAATATTTGGCTCACCCATTTTATCTAGAGTAAAAAATTGACCATAGCCTATCTTACAGGAAAAACACCAGTCAAAACTTTTAGAGAGTCCCCATCGACATAAATGAAAACCCCAAGAGCTTCACACAAGATAATACAGAGTAAAATTGAGCTACAACAACAATACCACTATAGGAACTTAACATGGGTAACGATAGTGCATGTGTGGAAACTTACAGACCAAGGGATATCATACCACCATCTCTGTGATGATTCACTCAATACTCAAATATCGCTCCTCGAGTACCTATGGAAATCATTTTAGTTCCGTGATAATTGAAAATGATCAAAAAAACTACAAGAAATTATCATTAAATAGAGGAATTACGAGTGAGTTGCATTTAATGGCCACCCTAGCTTGCTCGAGTGAGAAAAAAATCAATTTCTACATGTTGAATCCTGGCCATCGATCATTCTGGATTTAAAACTCGATCAACGAGGCCCATTAAGGATTGCCACTTGCTTTTTTTTTGTACTTAGAAACAATGATGAGATGCTTTTAAAACTGCCACGTACCCATCTGTATCCAGACTCCATCATTCTTAACTTGTTCATTGTTGATCTTGATCGCAAGATGATCTTAGCCAGAAACCCAACTCATATCGCCCATCGCTTGTTCACTTTTCATGGAGCATTCTCAACATGTGATACACCAAACTCGCATGATGGGGGGTAACTCAACCCATCGGTGGTCGCGGGTTCCCCTTTAGAATGCACAAGATAATCGACAATAATGATAAGGCTAGCGATGGGTTAAATATTTAACCGCATCACTCATCGGGGGTTTCTTTCTAGCGGTGACAATGTAACACATGATGGGTGATGAACCTAATGTGATAAGAAAGATAGTGCTTCGCTCATCGCAGGATGGACATGGGCTAGTCCAAAGGAACACACGATGAGTGATGAACCACTAGTGGTAAACTTAAGCGAAGCTAAAAATGCACGTGGGCATAAGTTGCTTTTTTTAAAAGGGGACTTCCTAGGCCCAATGGGTGACTTAAGTATTGGGGCCGGTAAATACATGCATTTCAAAGGCTAAGGTGATAACTCAAATGACCAGTGACTGACTGAATGGGTCAATGCAAAATTTAGAATTCCAAAGGGTTTTAAGATAGGAAATTCATCAAAAAGGTACATAGACCAAACCCTGCCCCTAGGTGACAACAAGCCATGATCAATCAAATGATCGACCATGGAACCAATGGGACCATGAAATTTTTTAGGGTTCCACAAAAACCTAAGGAAATGTTAATGCAAGGTAAATATAGGGTGTAAATGCACTCCAAACCAGAACAATGATTTCCTAAATGTAGGTTCACCAAAATGGAACTGATGAAAATGGGGGAATACATAAATGAATGATTATTTATTCACACCCGCTTTCAAAGAGGCTCCACTCAAGGACAACCCTAGAGATCTCAATACAAAAGAGATTGAAATCTAGCAATAGGGTTATCCTAGTAGTTGAATGATAGCTAATGAGGGGTTCACCACCAAGTGTAAACTTGGAAAAGACAATGAATTGGAAAACATAGTGTGATATGCTAACAAATGCTAAATGACCTAAGAAAATGAATAAAATGTAGTAAAAAGCTATGAGACTGGAAGTGTGCACTTGGAAAATTGAAGATAGAATGGAGGTCTGGATCATTGAAAATTCTATTGTTGATGCTAATTGGGACTCATTTGCCAGGCTGGGTGAATCAATCCAGTTTCCAAGAAAATGTGCAGGAACAAGTTTCAACCAAAAGGGTGTCTAAATATGTAAAAATCTTGATCAAGCCTATATAGTGGGACTCATTCACCAATAGTGGAAAATCAGTCCACTTCTACTTTTTTGGAAATTCTAAACTAGATTTTGTGCCTCTCGGTCTTCTCTGCTCTTTTTGATTGGTTTTCAGATCCGAAATTGCAAAATGCCACCTGTAGACCTTCTCCAAGCTTCTCCAAGGCTTGATGGCAACTTTGACAACTTTGAGGACTTGAAAATTTTTATCCACCTTAGCTTCTTGGGAAATCTGCAACCTAGCCCTATAAATCACACACAAGAAGAGGGAAAAATGTTGTGGGGGTTAGTGAATAAGGTTTTTCCTTGGTCAAACCCCTTGTTGGTAATTAAACCTTGAAATGAAAGCCAATATGGAAAGATAATGATGAATGAACAAAAGATAATGTTGCAACTCACCAAACCCTTGCAATTAAGGTGCGGCAAACATGTAAGTAATGGATCCAATAGATGCAGACTTGGAATCTTTCTTTATGTTGATAGATCTTGAATGAAGCACTTACTTGAAACACAAACCCTACATTACAATTGTTAACTCTACAACATGATGCAAGCAATCTTTGAAATGATGATTGGCACTTGAAGAATTCTCTAAAATGATTGATAATCTACTCTTGAAATGCTTTGAATGCTCTTGTGGATGCTCAAATGCTCTTGTGAATGCTTGAATGCTTGAATGATTAATAGGTTGCTAGGTGAAAATATGAGTGAAAGAACCTTGTATTTATACTTAATTATGAAAGAATTATTGAAAATACAGCACTACAAGCTGACATCAGATCTAGGAGAATAAAATACTGCCAGAAATTTGATTTAAATTTGAATTTTGGTCACACAAGACTCATTCGCCCAATGTGGTGAATGAGTCCCATTACAGATAATGTATGGGACCAAAAATGAAAAGTGTCTAGAAATGTGTGAAACCTGCATCGAGGCCTAAAATACCTAGGTGGTAATCATTCACCCAAGGTGGTGAATGAGTCCCAGACACTAAATCTGGGCCACACAAGCTAGGAACACCTGAATTATGATTGCTTACTAATTGGTGTCGGGATTATCCTTAAAAAGATTGAATAAATGAGGTTTGTGGATGCAAAATAGGGCCAATTAAAGCATAAGACATCCCAATTATTAATGAAAATCCTAGAAGAGTGTGAAACTATGTTACAACACTTTACAACACTCCAAATAAGGCAAGATTAATGTTTATTATAATTAAAATTATAAATTTATTATGTTTAGTTAATTGATAAAACCATAGAAAAGTGTGAAAGTGTGTTACAACACTTCACAACACTTTTACAAGGCACCATTAAATTCCATTAGTTCACAAGGGCCCAAGACCTAATGTGAATGTGTTATCCACATTACAACACTAAATCAAGGCAACATTAAGCCAAAATCACAAGGAGGGCCCAAACAAGTCAAAAAAAGTAGAAGGGTGACTTTTTCGGTGACTCCACATAAAAAAATTCAATTTGAATATATAGGTTCATTTAGGGTATCTCCATAATAGCCTCTCTCAATTTTTTAAATCTGTAATCTATTTTTCTGTGTCGACAATTTTTTAAAAGTTACAAAAGTCGTCACTTGCATTCAATAAAAGTTGTAAGCAAGCATAATTTTTGTTCACTGTGTCATGGGATTGAATAAATAGTTCCAACATGTTTGAGTGGGAGGATTAATGCTAGTAGAGGTCTTGTTTTTCATCCCAACTCTCCCTATTGTTCCTTGTTGCACTATGTAGGTGCTCTCTTAAGATAACTTAGTGCAAAATATTACCAAACTTTGACAGATTACTACTCATAATCCTTGGTACATATAATTTTTTTTTTTAAATATAAATTTTTATGTAAGGTCTCTCCACAATAATCTCTTATTTTAAAAATCTCTAATCCATTTTTCCCTAGCGGTATTTTTTAAAAAGTTGCAAAAACCATCATTTGGGTTCAAGGAAAAGATGCAGGAAAGCATAATTTTTGTTCCATGCATCATGGGATTAAACCAATAGCACCAAAAAATATATTTGGGTGGGTATACACTAAGAAAGGTCTTATTTTGCACCCCATCTATCCCAATCATTCCAAGCTACACTATGCCACACTTTCTCTTAAGAGCCCTAAGTCGAAAAAACTACCAAAATTTGAAAAATTGTTTCTCAGATTCCATGACACATATGAATGTTTTATCTAAATGTATAGGCTCATCTAGGGTCCCTTCACAATAACCTCTCTCATTTTTTTAAATTTCCAATCTATTTGTCAATGCTGATAATTTTTCAAAAGCTACAAAATCGTCATTTGGGTTCAATGAAAAGTTGTAGGAAAGAATAGTTTTTGTTCCATGCATCATGTGACTAAATCGAAAGTGAAAAAACATCTATGTGGGTGGGTTTATACTAGGTGAGGTATTTTTTACATCTCATCTCTCCAAATCATTCCAAGTTGCACTATGCCAATGCTTTCTCTCAAGAGCCCTAAGTGTGAAAAACTACCAAAGTTTGACGAATTATTTTTCAAAATCCATGGCACCTAAAATTTTTATTTCTAAACCTATAGGGTCATGTAGGGTCCCTTCACAATAACCTCTCTATTTTTTTGAAATTTCAAATCTATTTTCCTGTGGTGACAATTCTTCAAAAGCTACAAAAATCATCATTTGGGTTCAACAAAAAGTTGTAGGCAAGCATAATTGTTTTCATCTGTCATGGGACTGAATGGAAAGTTCCAAAAAATATATATGGGTGGGTTTATACAAGGCATGGTATTGTTTTACACCCCATCTCTTCCGATCATTCCAATTTGCACTATTCCAACACTTTCTCTCAAGAGCCCTAAGTGCAAAAAACTGCCAAACTTTGACAAATTGTTTCACATAATATATGACACCAATTTTTTTTTTTTGTCTAAATTATCTACAGGGTCATGAAGGGTTCCTTGAAAATAATATCTCTCATTTTTTAAGATTTCAAATACATTTGTTCGTGGTGACAAATTTTCAAAAGTTGCAAAAAATGTCATTTGTATTCAATGAAAAGTTGTAGGCAAGCATAATTTTTGTTCCATTCATCATGCCCAACTAAATAGACAGAGCCAAAACATCTATGTGGTTAGGTTTATACTAGGAAAGGTATTTTTTAACACCCCACTCCTGATTATTCCAAGTTTCACTATGTCGACGCTTTCTCTCAAGAGCTCTAATGTGAAAAATTGCTAAACTTTGACGAATTGTTTCTCAGAATCCATGGAACCTACAAAAATTCTATCTAAATATACAAGGTCATGTATGGTCCCTTCACAATAATCTCTCTCCTTTTTCAAAAATTTCAATCCATTTATTCGTGGTGACAATTTTTCAAAATTTGAAAAAATCATCATTTGCATTCAATAAAAGGTTGCAGGCAAGCATAATTTTTGTCACATGAATTGTAGGACTAAAATGATACCTAGTACCAAAAAATTGGATGGAAATCTTGACTTGAATGGTCTTTCTTGTAATTCCCCATCTCTTATCATTCTAACTGCATATACTGGCTCCCAGATTTCCTTTAAGCCCAGTAAAAACAAAGAAAATTTGATGGATTACAATCCATAGCCTACAAATTTTTTTTTAAATCTATAGGGTCACATAGGGTACCTTCATAATAAACTCTCATTTTTTGAAATCTCTAATCCATTTATCCTTGGTGATAATTTTTCAAGTTGCAAAAATCATCATTTCTGCTCAATGAAAAGTTGCAAGCAGTATCATTTTTGTTCCATGCATCGTGGGACTGAACCATAGAGCCAACTCATCCATTCGGGTAGGCTAGTGCTAGGAAAGGTCTTATTTCACGCCCCATCTCTCTTGATCGTTCCAAGCTGCACTATGCTGGTGATTTCTCTAAAGAGTTAGATATGGGGTCCCTCTATATTACCCTATCACAATTATAGTAAAATCAACACTATTTGACAATTCCAAGAATGAATTCTTTCTTGTAAAAAAAATCACTTGAGGGAATTCTAATCATGGAAATAGATTTTTTTTGCATTTTATATCTTGTCTTGGGTGCTGGAAAAAAGTTGAGTCCACTTTTTGGCCAGTTAGTGGAAGTGTTTTCCTTGATTTTCTAATCGGTACATTTAGCCTGCATCAAAACACCAGAGGAACTTTGAAAAAAGTCATTAATTGCAAAATCTAGCACTCAAGAGGTTTTAAACATGTAATTTATTTCCACATTTGATGATGCTAAATTGATTTTCAATAGGTACTTCTAAAACAACTCGCCAAATTCATTTTTCACGCGCCCATGCATGTACTAATCTATTTTAGAACTAAAATAACTATATTTTTCTAAATCCTATTAAAAGAATTAACTACCCAAGCAATGCCCATATTTTTTGTAATTTTTATTGAATATTTTTTTTGTTATTTTTTTATTGGCCATATTTGGTGTTTTAAAAAATCACTGTGTACATCATGCATGACCTAAACTTAAGATTTTTTTATTTTTTTAAATTGAAAAGAATTTTTTGAAGTACGCTTTTGTGCAATCCATTTGTGAAAATGTTATGTTGATAAAGAGTTATTAAAATGCTAAAGAACCCTGATAATTCAAGTTTATGGACCCCTTTAATCAGAAATTAAATGAAAAATTAAAAAATGACCCAATTGTAAAAAAAATTACATATTTGGAATATACATTGTCTCATCTATAATGGGTTTTAATTTCGTCAAAAAATTCTGCAAAAAAAGTCTTAAGATGTATGCCCAAAGTCACTATTTTTTTGTGACAATGCTAGGACCTTCAACTTGCAGGTCAAACCAAGTCCAAGTCCTAGGTTCAGATCCCCAAACCTTTTCCCAAACCTATTAACAAAGAAAAAAACTAGCCTACATTTCAAATTTGAAGAAACGGGATCCCATTTCCCATTGAAAATGGAACAAGATCTTGTTTAATAAAAGGGATCACGTTTACTTGTGGATCCCATTTAATAAACATGATCCTGATTTATATAACTCGGGATCTTGTTTACTAAATGAGACCTCGTTTCTTTAACAGGATACCGAGTTGTTTTTGAAATTTTTTAAAATTTTACTGTCAAAGAGGCACACTCGGGTTTGAGAATTATTTTGTATGGCCGACTACGACATATTCCCTAATTTCTATCACCTTTTGTCTTGTTGAAGAACTTAAACTTGGGTTTTTTTTTTCAATTTTGAAAGGAGGCATCATTGGGATGCTATTACAAAGGAATTTTGTTGAATTGCTACTTGTTTTCAAAGGAGCACGAAGAATTTTATTTAATTTCTACTTGTTTGAAGGAGGAAGATAAATTTTGTTTAATTGCTATTTGTTTTCAAAGGAGGAAGACAAATTTTATTTATTTTCTATTTGTTTGAAGGAGGAAGAGAAATTTTATTGAATTGATATTTGTTATCAAAGGAGGATGAGAAATTTTGTTTAATTGAGCTACTTGTTCGAAGGAGGAGGAGAAATTTTGTGCAATTGCTACTTGTTTGAAGGAGGAAGAGGATTTTTCTTTAATTGCTACTTGTTTGAAGGAGGAAGAGGAATTTTGTTCAATTGAGCTAGTTGTTTGAAGGAGGAAGAGGAAATTTGTTCAATTGATACTTGTTTGAAGGAGGAAGAGGAATTTTGTGAACAATTTCTACTTGTTTGAAGGAGGAACAAACAAGGAAGACTCTCAAGTTTTTGACATTCATTTGTGTATATGCTTAAAAAAAATTCAATCATGGGAACACAATGTCAGAATAAGAGGAAAGATAGGAAGGTATTGATCCCTGAAGAAATTTAAGAAAAGAGAGAGAAGGAGAAACAAAGAAAAAGAGAAAGAATAATGAAAATTCGATCAATGAATGATGGTGAAGCATCCAATTCCACAACTATTGAAGATAAAAACATTGAGGAGACCATGGATATAGATGATGCAAACTTGCAAGAGGTGAATGTGGAGAATGTTTCAATAGGCACAAGTCTATGGAGAATGTTTCAATAGGCACAAGTCCAAGTATGTCTTCAAATCCACCCTTGAGCCTCATGGAAATGGTGTTTATTAGAGATTTTAAAAATGTTGGATATAACAATGTTGACATCGATAATATTCGTAGAGTTCAAGATTTGAGTCAAATTATTGTTGAAAATAAAAATGAAAATGAAAACTGTTTTGTTGTTGAAAATGAAAATGAAAATGAAAACAATTTTGTTATTGAAAATGAAAATGAAAATCCTTTTGATGAAAATGAAAATGAAAATTATTTTTTATTGAAAGCAAATGAAAATCCTTTTATTGACCGAAAATGGAAAACCACTATTGATGAAATGAAAATAGTTTTGAAGTTGAAAATGAAAATGAATTTCTACGAAGTGATGTTGAAAATGAATATATATTTTTTAAAATTGAAAGTGATGTTTTGGATAATCTTCCTGGTAATATTTCTTGGAGACAAATAAGAACACATGCTGATAGATTATACAATCAATTTATTTATCGTAAATAACTTTCAGTTCAATGTCAACTAATGATGTAATTGATGAGAATACGGAAAATGAGAAAAGTAATGAAAAAGTTAGGAATTTTTGTTAAACAAAGAAGAAAAGATCAATCAGTAAAACATGCTATGTCTACTATTGCTAGTGCCATTCATTCTATTGGAAAAATAAGTCGATATAAAGATAAGAATGCAACAAGAAGAGCTATAACAACTATTATAGTTAATAAAGAAACTTTGAATAAAA
Source organism: Sequoia sempervirens (assembly GCA_007258455.2). Classification (NCBI taxonomy): domain Eukaryota; kingdom Viridiplantae; phylum Streptophyta; class Pinopsida; order Cupressales; family Cupressaceae; genus Sequoia; species Sequoia sempervirens. Next base: position 5,630 of record VDFB02159669.1, on the reverse strand, counting down.
TAATGGTAAGCAATATTAGTAAAGTTTTAAATATACATCCTAAAACATTGCTAAGAGTGGCAAAAATAAGAGAAAGTATAGAAAATGATCCAATTAACTAATGTTGAAGTTTTAGTGGTCGACTCCCGAGGTTTGACATGAAATTGAATGTTGAAATTAAATCTTTGATTGAAAAATATTGGCATGATAATGCTAGGGTATCATCTAATGCTAGAGATGTTTTAAAATTAAGAGTGGGGTCCAAAGTTTGCAATCCTCATCCAAAACATCTATTAGATACAACACAAACTAAATTTTATAAAAAAATTTGTCGTCATTTAGTGTTACCTGGTAATATTAAAATAAGTCAAAGGTCTTTTGAAAAATGTAAACCTTGGTATGTAAAAGGTAATAAGCAACAAATATCTTGTTGTTGTAAAACACATGTTCAAGTTCATTATTTTTATGATGTTTTTTGATATATACGTTGTACTTTGCATACCAACATGATTATGTAGGAATGTGGTATTAATATGCTACCTAAAACAATAAGGGAGTTTATATCTAGTTTGTTTTGTGAAAGATCTAATGGAAAATTATTTTATTTAAGTTCTTGTATTTTTGGACAATGCATTAGTTGTGGAAATCTTTCATTCTTAAGAGTTTTCATGCATGAAAGTGTTGATAATGATTTTGGAAAATAATTAGTGGATGTTAAAAAATTTAAGAATGTTAACTATTCTCTAAAAGATGGAAAAATTGGAAAGCGTTGTGATTTAGTTATAGAAAAAGATAGTGTACATGCATTCATATTAGAATTTAAGAATAAGATTGTACCAAAATATGTCATGCACTCTCAACATGCTTGATGGATTGATGGCCAATTTCACACATGTAGAAACACATTTCCATTTGGTAGTATACTATCAGTGGTTGATTTTGCAAAAAACTATACTGTAGCTCTTTGAGAGGAAATTCAATCACAATATTATAATTTAGTGCAAGTAGCTCTATGTTTGTTCATATTGTTTATAGACATGTAGATGATAGCACAAAGGATGATAGAAATTTTTTGAGGGAGTATAATTTCTATTTGAGTGACAACCGGTTACACTCATCAGATTTTGTTCAATACTATTTCAATATATTTTATAGAAATTTAAGAGACAGATGAATCCAGATGATAGAACACCTCATATGGTCAGATAATTGTACATGATAGTTCAATAATGCTTGAATACTCTATTGGTTAAGTAGGGTTCACAAGGAACTTAATGTCCAACATATGTGGAGTTTTTCTGAAGTTGGGCATGGTAAAGGAGAACATGATGGAGCTGGTGTGTGTGTTAAAAGAATTCTCAAGTGCTAGAGAACAATTGAAATTTGAGGATACAATAAAGTTTAAAGATGCATGTGGGATTGTGGATTGGTGCAATACACGATTATCTACACCTGGTTCAAGCGAGTACTCTACAGTTTGCTGATTCTTTTGGTTGGTTAAAGAAGATTAAATTCTACCTAGAATTGATTGTGAGACAATGAATGGATCTATTAAATGGAATTCATTTAAGAATTTGAATGCAAGCACATGGACTATCTGGATGAAGGGAGCTTGCATTTTTTTTGTCAATTTTGTATCTCAGGAGATTGGGAAGCATGTGAATATATAGAATGGGTTGAAGATTGGAAGAAAAGATTGTTGACATCTGCACAAGCACACGATCAATATGAAACAACAATTGAAGACAATGATCAAGTGTTTGCATCAGAAGACTATGACCATGTTTCAGACCTTGTACAAGAAGGTAATTTAATTCAATTTATTTCATTTTATTTCACTTTATTACTATTTTGTAACACTAAATTATTTATTTATATACATATGAATGGATGTATGTAGATTGGTCAAATTATATGGACATGCCCAAGTTATTAAATCAAATTTTGTTTACAGGACATGTGTATGTTGTTGTTGCACCTAAGGGGAATGAAGAGAAAACAAAATATTGGTTGGATCCTTGTGTGGAGACTAAACATAAGTTAATATCACCCTGAGAAGATGATGATGGCTATCATTATCCAACAGGTGTGATGATCCCCTTAAGACATCCCCTTAAGAAAATTTTGATAACAAGTTTTTGATCCCGTTAAGGAAATTTTTAGAAAAAGTCTTTGATCCCCTTAAGAAAATTTTGAGAACTTATTTGATGATGTTATCATGTTTTCCAATAGGATTGGTGGTGGTTGTTGACACTTGGCTACAAAAATACTTGATAAGGAAGAATGGTTTTCCTACATTAGAAGATTATGAAACACATAAAAATATTATACACTATTCACATTTGGTGGTGGGCAACAAATATAAAACTAGATTGGTATCGTGGAAGACCTACAAATAAAGTGCTATGGACAATTTCTATGGAAGAGCATGGGACAATCATAGATGTGTTGCAAAAAGAGAGGATGCAAATGGTACAATGGAATAAGTAAATACAGGTAAATATAGTTTTATTTTTATATTGCCCTTTTAAATAGATTAAATACATGTTTTGATATTGCTCAAATGTGTTATTAGTTGAAATTGATTTAGATTGTCCTTTTATAGATCCTTAAGCCATCATCACAAAAATGAGAGTCCATGTAGATTCAACCTAGACAACATGGAATACAAATGGTAAAAATAGGTAATTATTAGTTAAATTATATTTAAATACATTTTTTAATTATATATTGATATTGCTTGTACATTAATAGTTAAAATTGATTTATTATCCTTTTTTTGTATCCTTAAGCCATCATCACATTGATCTCATACTTTGAAGCAAAAAGGAGAGGATACAGATTCAACTTACACACATGTGTGGAATACTTTTAAATACAGGTACTTGAGTTGTGTACATATAGATAATTTTATATAAATTAAAAAATGTATGTTTTGATGATTTCATTGATATTGCTTATACCATTTTCATATTAGGTGGCATGAAGACCTACTACATTATGGGAAAAAGTTTCAGATGTTCTTGAGATGGCATAGCCAAATTTTGTAAACATTGTTTTGAGTTGACATATATGTGCATACATACACAATTAAACATTTTGTACAAATTGTAAATACATGTACATACACAATTATACTCCATGTAATTTTATGTATAAAAATCAATATTCTATATATTTTTTTTGTTGAATGTGCACATTTTCCTACTTTAAAACTTTATATTTGATTGTATAATCACTAAATATCATGTATAAATTATTGTTAAATCAATTATATCAATTAAAATTAAATATGAGACATGTACTTTGAAGTATTTCATCCCCTTAAGATGTCCTATTAGGAAATATCCTATATATTAAATACTTAATTATATCATTTGTTATGATGAATCACCCTACTTTGAAACTTCAAATTTGATTGTATAATCACTAAACAACATTTATATTACTTCTTTGATCCCTTGAAGACGTTGTATTAGGACCCCTTAAGACACCCCTTTAAGACGTCATATTAGGACATATCCTAAATATTATACTTAATTATATAATTTTTTATGATGAGTCACCCTAAAGTATAATACTTATTTATATCACTTAATATTTATACTTAATTATACTCTTCTTTGATCCCCTTAAAATGTGGTATTAGGACCCCGTAAGATATCCCCTTAAGATGTCGTATTAGGACATGTATCCTAAATATTATACTTAATTATATCATTTGTTATGATGTGTCACCATAAAGTATAATACTTGTTTATATCACTTAATATTTATACTTAATTATACTCTTGTTTGATCCCCTTAAGACGTCACATTAAGACCCCTTAAGACATCCTATTATGAAATGAATTAAATAAACATTGACACTATTTAAATTGTATAGAATGTGATTGTTATGATGAGTCATCCTAAATTCTAAGTTAATTATATCAATTGAAATTAAATATGAGACATGTAATTTGAAGAATTTCATCCCCTTAAGACGTTCATAGGTGAAGATGTTTGCTATTATTCAATTTGTATTTTGAAATCATTTGGTTTAGGATGTTGCCAATTACATGGAAACTTGTAGATTAACTTAGTTGTCTCTTTTGACAGAGGATGTGACTCCCATTCTAACAGACAGTACCACAAGAGAGGGTGGACGTATAGAGGAAGAAGGTTGTAGTATTTTTGTTGGATGCTATTATTTGTTTTGACAGCCTATAAATTAGTGTTTTTTGTGGAACAAGAGGTCAAGAGGACTTTTCTATTCTTAAGTTTTCTCTAGCACTTTGAATTATTTGTAAATATGGAAGTACATGATTTAATTTCAAAACTTTACCCTATTTTTGGATAATTAATTTGTATGATTGTTCTTTAATTTTATGTTGTAAAAGAACTAGGAAATATGGTGTATACTTATAGAACAATTTTTTTGGAAAAAATCATTGCATTTTGATTGGTATTTATGTTTAGTTTATAGAATTTATTAATAATTTTGTTCTATAATCTTGTATGGTAATGTTTATTTCTTAAAATTTCACCCTTTGTGGTATATAAATAGATTGCTTTCAAGTTTGTAGATTATGATTTATTTTCTTATTTTATTAGATAACCTGTGTATTAGGACCCCTTAAGACATCCTATTAGGACATGAATTAAATAAGTGAAAATTGAATAATTATCACTAATTATTGAATGTATATCATGTATATATCATGTATGGATCACTAAATTTTTAAAGTACAAATATTGAAATGTCTTATTAATTTCAACTTGAATTTAATATTTGTATTTAAAATTGAACAATAATAAAGTCCATTATTTACAATATATTAAGTCCATGAAACCAATATGTATTAAGTCCATAAAAGTACAACCCATGAAATAAAGTCCATGAAACAAAATATGAAGTCCATGAAACTAGTATATATTAAGTCCATAAGAGTACAACCCATGAAATAAAGTCCATGAAACAAAATATTAAGTCCATGAGAAACCAAATATGTAATATTCCATGAAATAATCAAATACAACCCTTGAAATCATGTCTAACTCATATCGTCTCTATAATCAAGAGACCTCTTCACACCATGCAGACTACGTGGATGACTTGGACCACTCTGTACAAGAGAAAGATGAAATCAGGTGTAAGATGATTAAAAATGATTTAGTGAAAATTTAATTTGTAATTCATCATAAAATTAAATTACCATCATATCTGGCTCTGGATGCTCTAGCGCACTTGGACCAACCTCTAAATTCTCTGAATCAATCTACATATACAAGAGAAAGAAAGTTGAAATTAGATGTAAGTCTACAATTAAAAATGATGTACTGTAAGAGGTTGTGCACCCTCTACTCCAGGACCTGTTTGCACATTCTCAACTATAAGATGTGTCTCATGCTATAAAAGAAAAAGAATTTAACATATATGAGATGATATATATATTAAATTTTAAATTTAATTAAAGTTATTCACAATGTATAATTTGTAATTGAATTTAAATATAATACAAAATTTAAATTACCATGATATCTGGAGCTTGCTCTGTATGTCCTCCTAGAGGTGTAACTATGACCGAGTGATGGTAGAAAGTTGCACTAACAATGTCCTACAAGATCAAATTTAAAGCATGTGTACTTGAATTAGGTTAATATATATA
>VDFB02159668.1:0-21021 GCA_007258455.2 Sequoia sempervirens | reverse complement strand
TGGGTAGATTTTTCATCATAAAGCATTGCTTAAGGAAGAGATCCAAGTTCTACAATAGTCTATTCAATATTTGGGTTATGATCCTAATGTTGTTCAACATGAACATTTTCTTCTTTCTTGGTTGCATAATATTATTGCTTGGGAGGAAGAGTTCTGAAAAAAGAGGTTGCGACTATTTGGTTAAAGAGTGGGGACAAAAATTGTGGACATCAAATCTGCAAATGGTCAGAAATCTTAACATAATAACATCATGCTTTAGTCATTTCAAACACATTAAATTTAATATCCCTATGAAATACTTAATTATAACGAAACATGCAAATTAGATAAACAAAGATAATCAAATGTAAGCATATAAAGGCATAGTCAAAACTCTATTTCATAGTGGATTGGTGTCACATGTGCTAGTGACCCTTTCCCAATCCTTGATCAAAACTCAAAATGATAAAATGCAAATGGAGATGATGGAGTGAAATGGACAAGATCAAATCTCAAATGAAGAGAGTGACCTTGCAAGATTGTGGAGGATTTACTCAAAGATGAAGCTTGTATTTAAAGATTTTCAAATGCTGAGTGTTGAAGAGGGACCAATGTGGGACTAAAGATTCTGCCAATGAGATAAGGACACTTGTCATCATGTGAGTGGTTGATGCATGTGCAAGATTTGGGAAGAGTGCCCATGAGAGGGAAAATTTGAATTCAAATTTGCAATGAATGTTGAGTTTGACCTTTGGAAGGGGACATGTAAGAGACATGTAAGGCCTCATAAATGCTCTGTTGGGTGTACATGTCCACTTGGGGAGAGATTCAAACTTGGAGAATATTCTTCCTTTATGCCAAGTTGAAAACAAAGATTTTGATAAACTACCCAAACGCACTCGCGCAAGTACAACCCAGAGAATGCAAGTGGGTGAGATTAGCATTAGATTTAATCAGGATTAATTAGCTAAGATGATGATTAGGGTGTTTTGACTTTTATGACTTAAATACTTGATTTATTTAAATCGGAAAAGGATGAAGTATGATGCTATGAGATTTAATTAAATAAATGATTGATTTATTTAATCAAAGAGATGATGATAGGATCAAGTTTGATTTATTTGATTTAAGTTGATGAATTTACCCTGATGAATGGATTTGTTGCATTTGATCAAATGCACAATGCTAATTTTGCGTGTCTACATTTTGCCCCTCTTTGAAGCAATGTACTTGTTGCATTGGTTCAAAGAATAAACTTGCCGCAATTGAAATTTAAAAAAAAAAAAATAAAAAAATTTGGATGCCCCAGCGAAAAGAAGTACACTGCATACTGCGCCCCTCGAGAGATCAGGAAAGCGAAAAGATTCGGTTTGAGGGTCGATCTCGCGAAAAAGAGGTTCAAAATGGGTGGTTATGGACGATGATGCATATGAGATGATTTTAAAATGCTTAGAATAACAAATCTATATTATCCTAAACAACTTAAATAATGATATGATATGAGATGGATGAGATTGATGATGTGATATGTTGTGATTATGCAATGGATGATTTATGAGATGCTTAGACTAACAGATCTATATTATGATGATGATATATATGTGAGAAGATATGCAAAATATTGATGGTTTGTAGATGCAGGATGGATGCATGATGGACAGATGCATGATGGAATGTTAGCTTGGAAATGAGATGATGACAAGAGGATCCAACAAGTTCATGATTGGTCGAGAATTTATTAGAGATGATGATAGATGATGATGATGATGATTTTCTTATCAAGGATTCAAATTTTCGAAGGGTTACTTACTTTATGTTTGATAACACGCCTAAGCACGATGCATCAAGGTATGAAGGACCAGGATGGCGTTGTACTTAGTGTGATGGACTTTGACTCAACAAGTAGATAGGAGTATTCTTGTTCACACTTGACATACGGAAACCTTGCTAGGGCGCATCTAACGTGCTGCATTCTGCTATTTTACAAGAACGCATAACAAGCATAGCAGAAAAAAGATAATGATAGTTGCCCCATTCCTATTTCTCTAAATCCTCTTGTTCGGATATCATCGAGAAGTCCTTGGAATGATCACAATAAAAAAAAAAAAAAAGAAGATCAAGTACGCAAACAAGCCAATGCTCTTCATACTTTTAGCCAAAGGGATTTGTTTTGATAGGATAAGAATCCAAGTGATATCCAAAATGATGCCCATTGTCAGAACGATATATCCTAGGACATGAATTGTATAGGATGATGATGGGTTGATAAATTGATTGATAGGATATTGATATATAAGGTCGAATTACATGTTTGAAAATGATCAAGAGTTTGATTTGTGTTTAATGGTTTGTTGTTTCCTAATTTTGATTTGCATTGAAATTTTCTTTGCCGACCGCTATGATTGTTTCATGAAGTGCTGTGCTGATGAAGGTGATTTACCGCTTTATTATGGATGATTGATTATTGCGGGTGGAGCTTAAAATGAGATCTTATGGATTTTTCTTTCAAATATTTGATGTTTTGACGCTTTGGAATGTTTTTCAGGGTCGCTTTTGATTTTGATGTTTTCCCACTGTTTTGGATTTTGACGCTTTTTGAATGTTTTGATTTTGGTGTTTTCTAATGTTTTGATTTGATAGCGTTTTCAAATGTTTTGAATTCTGGTGCTTTTCGTAATGTTTTGATTTTGATGTTTTGAATGCCTTTTGGATTTTCTCATTTTTATGTTTTTGGATAGCGCTTATCTTTGATGATTTCGATATGGATGTGTGTGATGATATTAGTGCTTTGTTTATGGATTTAGCTGCAAACCAAGCTAAGGTTGATTGATCAGGTCGATGGATTGATGATGATGATAACATTGTTGAGGATGCACAACAATGCAAGGATAATGTTAAGCAACACAATGATTGGGAATGATATCCCAGGATGATGATGAGTTGATTGGATTTGATTTGATCAAGATTGTTGAAGCTTGGTTTGGAACAAAAGATGTTTTGGATGATTTGATGTGACGTTGAAGGATGCGTTTAGATGCGACTGATAGTGATTATTTGTTTTGATGTTCGACAAAAGATGAAGACTGATAAGGAATGTCTTCTCGTCAAAATATGCCATGGGCTAGTGATTTGGATTTTTGCTCACGAGTGCTTTGACTAGTTTAATTTCAACGTTTTCCAATGTTTGGATCGCCACATGAGTAGGAGGATATAGATCAAGATTTATTCCCAAAGCAAGATGTAAATACCTACCCCCAATGTCTAGCAATGTATGGAATGTCATGGATGGATGCTTAGATAAGTATATGGATGGAGGGACATGGATTATCTTGTGATAAGATAAGGTGTTCAGATAACGAATACTCATTTGGATAATGCTTCATGGCTCAAATAATATAGGATAGGATAGGATCAATGAAAATGACCCATGTCAAGATGTTTACCGTAAGTGTGCTCCAAAATTTCATCAAGATCAAGATAACTAAAATGACGAATGTAGATAGATGAAAATGGATTGGATAAATGATTCATGGATGAATGGATTTATTATAGATAAGATGGATGGAATGCTTGATTTATTATGGATGGGATGAGATGCTTTCACCTGAAGTGGCGCACGTAGATGCTTGATTCCACACATGATGCCTGTTTGCCAGGTTTTCGTCATGGTCTTGCCCAAAGTGCCGCCCATGCGGTTTTCACTAGAGGACAATTTTTATCTTTACTATTTTCAATCCTTTTTCTAATTTTTTTTGGATTTTCATATTTTTTTGAATTTTTTGTATTTTTTCAAAAGATTCATGCTGAACCACCTAGTGGTGTTGACGTAGATGCCTCTGTCATAATGTGCCATTGATATCCTGCCTGAAGGAGCTGCTTTGCTAAGATACATGCACTTGAATGCAACTTTTGGGATTCTTGATCTGCTTCATCGATACCAAGGTTAACTCCTCGGTTTCAGGTAATACATCGCGGATATAGATCGGGCTTTCCTCAATCCTTATGATGGTTGTTTCCCCCAATACACCTTACCAATGTAAGAATTGAATATTATGCATGGAGGCATGGATGGAGTGTGTTTAGGGATAAGAGATGGATTGGTTGACAGTTTGGAACCTTTGACTCTCCAAACTTGGGAAGATGAGCAATGATAGGTGGATACAGAAGTGTGCATGGAATTAGGACCAATTGCTTGATATACTTTTTATGTCACTTAAGAAGCCTTCTTTTGCTTTTGTGGACATATTTGATGGATACTTTTCCCTCTTTTATTTTGCCCCATAGTTTCTGACTCCATGGAGTTTGATAGGGATGATCTTTCTTTGTATTTTTGTATCCATGCGATTTGATTTGTCCATTATGCTTCCTACCTTCTTTTTCTTTGATAATGTTCTTCGTACTTTGATTAAAATCTTTCTTTCGAAGTTGGTCCGAATTCATGGATGGGGTGATGGGTGCATGAAGATTCGTGATGTGGTTGGTTGTAGTATTGACACTAGCTTCATCATAAGGACTCTTCATGCTCCCTATGTTGACGTTTGCTTGAGATGAAGTTGCCCCCAGTATTGTGGTAGTACCTTTATTCCTTGATTTTTCTTGTTTTGAGATATCTTTTTTAGTAAACATGTTCTGACAAATGACCACCGTAGGTGACGTTATTTCCATTTGCTGCTCTGCTAATTATGGATTATACTGTTTTGTCTGATTTTCTTTCTTGAGTGGATAATGTTTGATATCTTTATTCATGATGTCCTTAGTCTAAATTTGTGATATATCTAATACTGATGTTGACAAATCAGTTTGACTATAGGAATCCATAATTTTCTCTTTTTGTGTAATAATGTCAAGAGTAAAGGGATCCTGTTCTGAATGAGGATCATTGACGTGTCCATCCATAGAAAGCATCTCATGGGTAGATGGAGGAGTATGTGCTATGTGGTTATGATCATCTTGCATAGATAAGAGAGTGTCCATTAGATTAATATAGTATCTTGAAGATACAAATTCTTGATCTTGAACTATTTCGGAGTTACTTTCAACATGCTTTGGATCAAACTCTTGAAATGGGTCAGTTTCAAAGGATGGATTTCTTACAAAGGATTCTTGGATATCTTCATTAGGCATGTGAAGTGGTGCAATATCTTCAAGTGTTGAGTCTAGGGTTCCTTCGATATTTGTAACCATGAGGTCAATGGGGGTCAACATGTCTCGGAAAGGACCATTGCTAGACTTTGGTGAAGGATTTTGATTATGTTTTGGAATAAATTCTTGAGATATATCCTCTAACCCATTAGGTGATGTAGAGACATTTTTGACATAATCATTGGTTGATGCCTCATTAGATGAGACAAAAACATCTTTATTGACGGATAGATCTTGATCATTGTTTTCAACAATTGTGGTGGAGAGATTGACAATGCTATCATTGTCCCCAATAGCAAATATCTTTTGATCAATCAGGTCTTGGATGAGATTTTTTAGTCGAATACAACTTAATGTTTTGTGATAATCACAATGGTGCTCCTCATTATACCCTGGTGGTTTAACTAGGGGTTCTTGATAGTTCCCATAGATGGGGAGCTTGATGAGATTTTCTTGTACCAATTGTTGCAAGACTAATTCGATTGGTCTCCCAAGTGGTGTGTATTGTCGCTTGTTTCTTTGTGAGATTTGCACTTTAAGTTGACCTTGTGGTGATTGATTTTGGAGATGTGGTGATTGATCTTCGACATGTGGGAGTTGGATTTGTTGATGCGGTTGACCTTGATATCTAACTTCTTGACCTTGGATATATTGTTGTGGTTTTGGACACAACTCAATGCTTTGATGACATGGATTAACCAATGGAAGATTGTATTGATTTTGGAGTGAAGATATCTCTTGGCCCAATAGTTCAATTAGTTTGGCATGTGAAGCAAGTTGCTCTAGTGAAATTTGATCTTGATTTTGAATTTGACTCCCTTGATTCGGCTTTTGTTTAAGCGGATTTGGAATGTGTAGTTGTGTTTGATTTTGGACAATATTCTGATTTGTGATGATGGGTTGAAATTGACCATTGTTCATGTTTGGAATACTTGTGCTTGCTAAATTCTCATTTGGATTTGATGGAATGATGTTGTTCATTTGAAGGCTCATGCTTTGATTGTTCGGTTGATAGACTTGTAGGTTTGGACTTAGATTTATCGTTGGGAAATGTGTTCCAAACTTTGACTTGGGCATACTCACATTATTTGTCTAAGGCAATGATCTCATGCATGGAATTTGATAATTGGTAGGCATTGCAAGGCTTTGAAGATTCAACTGATTTGGATTACCCAAGATGTATGGATCAGGTTTATATTCCATGTTCTTCTTGTATTCAGATCTAGTTAGAACCATAAAATGGGGATCAATCTTTGAGAATATGGGAGATGAATCTCTTGACTCTTTGGATTAATCTCTATTTTATGTCCCAAAGTGAAAGTTTTAGGATGCTTTTTTAGGATCAAATGTGATGATGATATGATGGTGATGTTCAAAGATGGATGTTATGGATGTTTTTGGCTTTTTATAAATCTTGAATGGAATGCTAGGACTTTTGATTTTTGTTTGGTTTGATTTTTGGATTTTGAGATTTTGTCCTTGATCTTGATTTGGATTTTGGTTTTGGATTTTGAACAAAAAGACCCTGTAAAGATGTCTTTGGACATAATGACGAAGGATAGTTGTGTTCGATGATGATTCTCGATATGTGTGAGGAGAAGGATGCATCTACCCACACCTACCCAAACAAAATGATTGTTTCACTAAGTATATGGAGAAGGATTCATCTACATACACTAAGCTAGACAAAATGATTTGGATGACTTTGACTAAGGATATGCAAAAGGATGCATTTACACATTCCTAGCCAAAAGGTGTTTTGATAAATGTTTTCAAGGACTTGGTCTCAATGATTTTGGTGTTTGCTTGATTTTTTCATAAAGCCTAGCACTTCAAGGATGATTTCAAAGTTTTTTCAAAAGATGATTTGTGAGATGATGTTTTGATGTTTTGAAAGATGGATGAAAGAGGTTTGATTTGTTTTGATCCCTATATGAACCTAAAAAGACCACTTTGTTTTCCTAGACCTAGGTATTGAAGAGCATGCATATGCTTCCTAAAGACCTTTGTAACCAAGGATTGATTTCATTTGAACTTTCATTTTTCGATTTTCAATGATCTTTGCTTTGGGATTTGGAGTCTTCAACACACATGAAAGTTTATTTTTCTTATCTTTGTTTAATGGCTTTATTTTACCAAAAACACTCTCTTTGATTAAGGTTTCAAACTAAGATGTCTAATGTCTTAATTTATTTAAACCCCACAAGATATTTTATGTGGAAATTCAATGAACTTAAGGCAAGGGTATTCCTATTGTTTACTCAAGAAGACAAATTGAGGTATAATCCAATGCTTAGGAACCTCTACGGACATGAATCCCCAGGGAAAGCATTAACATATGGATTGAGTCAATGATATTTGTCTTCAAGAGGGTTTGAAATTTTGAGAATCATGTTGAATGTTTGTTTGCAAAATGTTTTCAAATACAACACTATGTTTTCAAACAAGCAATGTAACATCCTATGCTAATGGGTACGTTTTTCTTAGTGGGCTTGCCTCATGCCCTTCATAGAAGAGATGATTTTACATGCAACCAAGGAAAAATATAGAGGTATGATGAAATCCTAACCTCTATATTTCAACCAAGATCGGACATGGCAAGTAACTTCTTGGAATCTAAGTTCCAATGCACCACCTTGATAAACTCGCTTAATGGATAAATAGGCCACTACAAAACAAGTGCTCTAGTCTGCATCTCTTCCGCTCATGGAGATTGACCCATACCGCAAGAGGTCCCTTTCTGACCATCCTGGCTCTGAGCTGCCAACTGGTGGTGATAATGGCATTTTAAATAACCTAATACCTACATTTATAGTCCCAAATGAAATACTGGCCAGAGTGTTACCAGCTGAGTCATTCCCTTGGGTGAGCATCTTTTTCCCCAAGGCCCTCTAAGATAAACAAAGCCGAAAACACAACTGTGAATCATCGACATCTTCGGGATGGCACAAAGAAAGAGAATGCACGCAAAAATGCCCTACTCACACTTCAAGATAAGATGTTCAATTTTAACCAAATCAAGTAAGTGTTTCAAAGCAATAAAATGTATTTTGAGTGTTTCTTGCACTCAGACGACTTAAACGCAAGGGAGTATTAATGACTCAAAAGACAAAATCACACACTAAACATCGCTCGGCTTTTATAGCCTTCAAAAGCAATTGAGTCTATTTTACACCAAATGAAATATGAAGATTAAGCTTTGGTCCAATTCTTCTTTAACCCAAAAACAAACTCTAGTAAGGCTCCAAGCCGGAAATTTTAGCCTTGCGAATGGAGAAAATCAAATTGTTCTTTTTAGACCCACATGAAAATTAGTGTTCTAAAACGAAAAGATTAAACAACTTCGTGAAGTAGTGCTGACCAAACACTTAAAGTGTTTAAAAACACATTGGGTTTTCAAAAAAAAAAATCTCCTCCTTTCATTTTCGTTTGCTAGCCTCCTTCTTGTTGCTTTCCTTGTACCTTTTTGCCTTCGTTGTTCATTTGTACCTTTTCGCCTTCACTTTTCCTTGTACCTTTTTGCCTTCGTTGTTCGTTTGTACCTTTTCGCCTTCGCTTTTCCTTGTACCTTTTTGCCTTCGTTGTTCGTTTGTACCTATAAAAAGAAAGAGATAAATTATGTGAGGATTAGGACATTAAATCTATTTTGATCAATAACTCCAAATAATAAAGTGATTCCAATTTGAAATGACAATAGATCATGCTTGATTGCATGGAGAAGATACCACACTTGCTAGATCTTTTTCCTCTCTTACCATAGTCTTCATCACTAGAGATATCAATTCAACAAATAAATTTCTCAAAGGCATCCTCATAACCTTAAATATGACAATTATCTCAAATGTAGGCTATATAAAAAAAATGATCATAATAAATATGATAATTTAAAATGAGTCACTAAAACTGCCTTTAATTAAATCAATTGCTAAAAACCTTTGTTGGTGAACATAAATAAAAAGCTTGCTAGTTGATGTTGCTTTTAATTTCACATCTGCAATTTGATATTCAAATGTAAAAGTTGTCCCATCACACTTCCTGATGAGCAGAGATATTCAAATGTAAAAGTTGTCCCTATAATGATTGGAGAATCTACCCATACTTCATACGCTGACCTTTGTTCATGAAAATGTGTTTTATACGCCACCTGCAGCATGTCATCATTTATCCCACTCAAGAAACAAAACAAAAAATAGCTGATAAGAATCCCGTCAGATACATCACAACATGGTAGAGAATCAGCCTAGTGGAAACGTGTAAGTCAACTAAATTAAATGATGAACAGCAGAGAATAGAACGTGGTATTTAATGCCATAAGCTGTGAATCGACCCATCCAAGACAAATTAATTGAAACCAAGATAAACATCAAATCTACCAGCTTAAAAAGTTAAATCAAATGTTGTTGGGCGCGCATACTCTGTAGGCTACTAGGCGTGCATTAAATTGGTTTAAAAAAGATATCATAAATCTGTCTTTTATCGTGGCAAATGACAACAACATCCATCGTCTCTTATCACAACCCCTTCAACCTCAGATGGTTATCATAAACGCCTTGGTATGCAGGAACAAAGGCAACATATCTGTAAGCATTAGCAATGAATACTAAGAAGAGACGTGGTCTTACAGCTTACACCTAACTGCGGGATATGCGCAAAATGAATCTAATGAATTTTTTTTTGAAATTTCCTCGCAAATACTTCCAGGAAATAGTTGGTGTAACAAAATTCCCAAGAAAATGGCAGAAGCCTTAGGCATTTTCAAGAAAAAACAAGTCGTGAAATCATAGACAAGACACATGAACTACGTGACAGAATGCTTCGAGAAATATGGAAAGCAGAGCAAGGCGCGTGAGCTGTGTGACAGGATGAGGTAGAAGCTTAGACAAGGTGCGTGAACTGTTTGTCAGCTTTAATGCAGGAGCATAGACAAGGCGCGCGAACTGTTGACAAAATTCCTCAAAAGAAAAATGGTCTCAGAGAATTCAATGATTGCGTGATATGCACAAAATGGATTTTGTTGAATAGACTTTACAAATTTTCAAGCCAGTGTGATTAGCAGGCGTAAAGACAAATTCCTCACTCTTTTCCGCATTCTCCCTGTGCGAAGAGAAACGTATGGACGTTCATTCAAAGTAGATGTTGTAAGTGTCCAAGTAGATAGGCATGCAAAAAATGTAGGGATATAGACAAAACACCAAGATTGCATAAACGTTTACATGAGCAGAGAAATTTCCTGTATTTCTTTATAGTTCAATATTCCTCCATGCAAGAACAAAAAATAACCCCTGCAGAATGTTATTAGGCACAAAACTACCAAAATAGATAAAATTCAGTATCAAAGGAAACTACGCATGAGCATTGCAAAGTAGACTTAAATTCAAAGCTTATAGATTTAATGGTGGGTGCCAATAGCTAACAATTGTTGCAAAATAAAAAGAGTCTTGTTACTTTAATGGCAGACGCATCAAATCATGTTGGAACTGTATACGCATAAAAATGGTCATGTCTATAATCCTGGTAATTAATTAAATATTTATTATTTAATTAATTTTTCTAAAGTCCTCTACATATGATTACATTTATTTAATTTAATTATATGGTTCATTTATCTTATTCTTCTTTCATAATTAAATAAATTTATTTTATTTAATTATTTCCATAAGTCCACTTAATTAATTAAATAAATACATTCTATTTATTTAAATTAGTTATCATTGTTTGAATTTAAAATTAAATATTTTGATTTAATAAAATTTAAATATCCTTTTCTTCTATTTTTAATTCTTCTTCTCATTAATTAAATGTTTCATTTAATTAATTTCATAAAAGTGATTTAATTAAATAAATCTTATTTAATTAAAAATATCTTAGGCTTTCTTTCTAAAATTAAAATTAGGTATTTTTACCTAATTGTGCAATCTTCTCATATCATAATTAAATATTTTATTTAATTATGAGATATTCTGTTTTTTTCAAAAAAAACATGATTAAAGCTCTTTTCTTATCACCACCTTTCTTCTGCTTTTAAAAACTTAATTAAATATTTTATTTAATTAAGAAAAGCTGAATGTCCTCCACAAATAAATAATTGATTCTTTTAATTAATTATTTATCAGCTTTTAATCTTTCTTTTATTCTTTTAAAGAAAGATGATTTCTTATCTTCTCTTCTTTTTCTTCTTTCATAAAATAAAAAAATCTTATTTTTAGGGTTCTTCTATTTTCTCCTTCAGTTTCCTTTTTCTTCAACCGTTCGATCTGCCAGGAATTATCACAACCGTTAATCAAGACAGTTAATCAAAATCATTTGAAAATTCTATAAATACCTGTGTGAATCCAAGCATTGGTAATAGGCAATTAATTAGAGTTCATGCACTTAATTCATTTAGAGTTCATTTATCATAGCATAATGTTTATTTCAAGTTTCTTAGTTCAAATCATCATCATAGCTTAATCTTGCATCTACATCATATCAAATCTTGTTCTTTAGGAAGACAGTTTGTTGAGCCTAGCCTACAATCTGAGAACACAAGGCTGGAATCTACAAAAACACTAAAGATAAAGGACAATAGGATGACAATGGAAGCAGAATACTGAGTTTGCACTTCTTTACCTTTTATATTCTGTTTTTGATATAATGTCTTATTGGTGTGTTTGAATACTTGTTTCAATTCATTCTCGCATCTAATTTTCATACACACATTAAATGGCGCCCACTGTGGGGCCTATGCCCCTATTTTAGACTTCTTTCTTGCAGGTTTTTCTTACAGGTTTACTCACAGGTTTTCTGGCATTCGGCAGCGCATCGAGAAGATTCAAATTTTTTTATTTTTGCAGGTATTTCGGCGCATCTGAAGACTGTTTCGGCGCATCTGGGCATTTCTACGATGCATCTGGGAAACAGAGTAGCGCATCCGTCACTTTCTGTAGCGCATATAGGAATTTAGTTAGCGCATATAGGAAATAAGTTAGCGCATTTTCATATGTTTCAGAAAATCTAAAAAAAATATTTTGCATTTAGAATAGCGCATCTAGGTTCTCTTTTCGCGCATCTGGGTAACAGAGCAACGCATTTGTATTTTGTTTTAGCGCATTTAGGTAACAGAGTTGCACATTTGGTTCCTGTTTTTGTGCATCTGGGGGACAGAGCTTCACATCTCAGTTGTAACCAAGATTTTGAGTCTGACGCCTTCTGGAAACAGAATTTCTTTCATTTCTTTTTGCTGGGTTTTAAAATGAATCAATCTAGGGTAGCCACCACACCTTTATCATGCAGTTAAAAAGAACCCCATGTCTGTTGTGAAGCAAAATCTTCACTTAGAGTAAATCACTTTTGATTTTGGTGCACATAAAATGAACTTGTTTACTCTTATTGACTGTGCTTGAAAGTGGTAGGTGATTATGCTCTCACCCTGTGCAAACTAGGTGATCAGAAAACCAGACCCACTTTTCCCTATGTAACCTTGACTCAATAATTGAAGTATCCTCTCCCCTTGTGCACTTGTGTGATCCTGGGTGCAAGAGAAACGATTATTGACTCTAAAAATTGGGTCTGCCTTAAGGGAAAAAGTACTCACCTTAAGAGACGAATCAAACCGGTAATGGAGCTAAGGCCAAGCTACCCCCAATCAGTATATAAATGTAAATCTTAAGGGAAAACCTATGGTTGCTTGTGCGGATGTGTCATACGGATGGAGTTGTACTCCCTTAAACCCTGTTGAGCTTAACCTCTTCAGGCTGGAGTGCCACCTTAATGGTGATTAATCTCTTGCCCCATGTATGGCCACTCGAACGGGGGTCCCGAACTAAATACCATTGTTTAGAAAGCCAAAAACCTTCTATCTGCTAGTCCAGCACCGGTCGGTGTGAAGCCTTCCACACTTTCGCAATCAATAGTAGAGGTTATCAGCTCGCCATGGGAGTTTCATGGGGGTTGGAAGCTTGGTTGGCCTGAGAAGAGAGTGCACTATAAGGGGGAGCCCGTGCAGCCAAGCTTCTGGATTCACACGCTACTGATATGCGGTTGGGGAAACCCACGTGGAGTCTAGCGGATATTGTCCTGGCCTAACCTAGGTTGTGCTTGTCTTATTTTGTACTTGGTTACAAATCAACTTAAATCAGACTGTTTGTTGTGCTTTCAAAAACATTAATTTAGATAAAGGATCATCCAAAAATGAACATGATAAATTTCAGCTGAAAACTAGTCAAAACTATCCTTAGAAAAACTGTTTTAGTGCATCCAGGGAAAACTGCAGCGCATTTAAACTCTGTTCTGGCACATCTGTGTTCTGTTTTAGTGCATTTAGGGTATTCTGCTATGCATATGTGCTTTGTTTTTGTGTATATAAGGTATTCTATAGCGCATTTGACTCTTTCTCCAACGCATTTACCTTTTTTTGTAGCGCATTTAGGAAACAGAATAGCGCTTTTAGGTTTCTGTTACAGACCCGAATCTCTGAGATTTTACTCCCATGTTGAGAAAGTGGAAATCAACCAAGTTCACCAAGAAATCAGTTTTCAATAGGATCAAGAAGCCCAAAACAAATTTAAGTTACAAAAAGACTTTAGATCGCAGGGAATTTCTGTATAAGAGCCGAGACGTCTTGCTCCATTATTGCACATTTCTCCATAGATACCAAGACTACATTAAGGGATTCACCGACGATTATGCTGTAGAACATTTGGCTACCCAAGCTTATTATCAAAGATTAGCATTGTCTCAATGTCACAATCTTAATCAACCTCTTGAGTTTGAGAATATACCACAACCTTCAATTGAATATTCAACGCGTCCTAATCAAATCCTTCAGTAACCTTTGATCATATCCGAGGATTTCTTACATATGCCTATTTTTACAAGATCTCAACACAACAAGCTAGGAGAGACATCTTTACAAGAAACTTCCACACACAACATTCAAGAAGAAGGTAAACGTGATAGTCCTCTTTTTAGTGTGAGTCGCAATCCCCTTTTCGGTGACAACAATATGGCTGATAGAGGGGAAGATTCGTTGCTTAAGAACACAAACAGGAACAAAACTCCCGTAGATAGTGATGATGAGCAAGAGGAAGAACTTCAACTTAAAGAGGCGGAACAGAATCCCAAGTTTCTTAAAATCCTTCAATAGATTATACAATGTGACAAAGAGAAGTATTTTCTTTTCTTAGCAGATCAAGGAGTTAAATTGCCTAAAGACTTTGATACTGAGAAATTAAAAACCACAGAAGAAGAGCCATCCCTATCTAAATTCGCCTCCTTAGAAAAAGAGTTTAGAGAAATGCAGGGAACACTCAAAGAATTACGAGGATGAACCACAACCAAGAAATACACTTTGGATGACATATGTCCTTATCCTTTTGATAGAAGTCTCAACATGATTCCATTTCCTAAACACTGTGAAATTCTTAAATTTGATCGTTATAATGGAAAATCAGACCCAGTTGACCATGTTAGAGACTTTCGAAACATGACATTGGAGTTCGCCCACGAGGATACATATTTATTGCAATTATTTCCTCGAAGCCTTGGAGTCAACTCTATGGAATGGTTATCTAAGATTACACCTCCTGTTCGAACATTTGAGGAATTGATAAATTTATTCATAACACAATACTCCTACAACATTCAACACCAGATCACCATGATTGATCTTTGCAAAGTTGCGCAAAAACCTGGGGAATCTTTCACTACCTTTCTTCAAAGATGGAGGAGAATGTTCGCTAGGTACCCCCGTCATGTCCCTGAAAAGGAGAAAATGGTTACTTTCATCAATAGCCTCAACTTAGAAATGAGCTATCATTTAAATCTACACTGTCCACCTTCCTTTGAGAAATTGATTGAGGATGCCATCACCATCAAAAGTGCTTTGGTCAAAAGAGGGACAATAAAACTTGATAGGGACAACCCTAGCTCATCTAACCATTACAACAATCAAGACAAGTCAAAATTTTGGACCCGCAACAAGAACATTGTAAACGATGGTGTTGTAGATGCAAATCATATCACGACTAGGCCATTTGTTCTGAGCACCCCAAACACTACTCGTAATAATAATGTCAATTCAGTCACGAATCTAGGAAACAATCATCCCCCTCCAACGCACAACAATCAGGGGACTGTCAACAACCAAAACTATCGAGGAAACAACAACACCTTAGGGAATATCTTAACGACGAACCCACAACATTTTTCATTCTTCTCCAATAGAAGAACTTTCACACCACTAGGACAATCCTTGGAATCAACTTTCAAAGAGGTTATGGAAAAAAATGTCCTTACGTTACCACCGCAACGCAATTATGAACCTAGTGTAAAACTTCCATCATGGAATGAGGCTTATTTTTGTGACTATCATAGGTGTAGAGGTCATTGTACAAACCAATGTCAAGCTTTGAAACATGCTATTCAAGATCTAATTGACAAAGGCATTATCACAGTAGAAGGACAACATAAATCCAATGAAGATCACCAAGCATTTCGCAATCCTCTACCAAATTATCAAAAGGGAGAGTCTTCTGACAAAAATGTGAATCAAATTGATGACAATGTAATCCGTCACCTCTATACAGATAATGAGCGAGTCAACGTTATAAAAATCAAGGAAAAAGTAGATAATGGACAAGTGAATGTCACAACAAGAGCACATGCTAAAGTTGTCTTGAAGGGCACCTCTTCAAAATCCACTGAGACTTTCCCTCAACATCAATATGACTTAGTCAACCAACTTCGAAAAACTCCGGCTCAAATCTCCATTTTAGAACTCCTAAAAATTTCCCCTGCACATAAGGAAATTTTAGACAAAGCCCTTTTTGAAACGACTGTATCCACGGATTTGGATGTGAATCGATTTCAAGCCATGGTAGGACATTTTTCCTCACCTACATGTCTCTCATTTTAAGACAAAGATGATGTTTCCATGACTCATCCCCACAATTCATCATTATACTTAGAGGTCATGATCCATAAGTTCCATGTTAAACGTGTTCTAATAGATGGAGGGGCTGGTCTAAACATATGTACCTTGAAGGTGGTTCAAGCATTAGGATTTGTAGAAGACTCCATTGATCCTAGAAGGAAGATTACTATAAAAGCCTATGATGATGAGGAGAGAACATCAAAAGGTCTAATCATGCTACCAATCAGAGTGGGACCTGTTATCAAAAATACCTTTTGTCAAGTTTTAGATCAAGATCTTGCGTACAACATCCTGTTGGGTCATCCTTGGATCCATGAAATGCAAGCTGTTCCGTCCACTTACCATCAATGTCTTAAGTTTCCATATGATGGACAGGAAATCACTATACCAGCTGATAATTCCAACACCCAAACTTGTGCCAATGTCAAAGCTCATCAGGATACTTTGGTTCCAAATAATCGAGAAGCACTTGCTAATACTTCTCCTAAGCATGATACACAAATCAGTCAATTAGCCAAAAGCTTTGACAAGAAACTGCAGTTCAAGGAAAGTGGAGTTGGGGAATATTCCCTTTGTCTTGCTAATCTACCTACATCTCCTAGATCACATGGAAAGCCTTCTATTACACAACAACAGATATTAGCAGCATCAACATCAGCACAAATACAAACAGAGCCCACTACCAAGTTCAATGGACAATTTGTCAAAGAAAAGTTTCCCATGGGAGATCTTGAGGATACAACAATTCTGGATTGGCTCTATAAGGATGAAGAGGAAACTGTTCTAAATGTCACCTTACCAACAGACCAATATGGGAAAGGATACTCTATCATGCAAAAGATGGGATATGACAATGGTCCTCTTGGAAAAAGAAAAGAAGGCGTAGTTGAGCCTATCCATCTTCCAGGGCTTGCTGCATATGATAAAACTAGAATAGGCTATGATGCTACCCAATCTAAACAATCACAAGGTAATGTTTTTACACTGCAAGAAGGTTCCGATAAGAATGAGACATGTTCGACATCAATCCTGAATGTCATAGAAAATAATTCTGATACAGATTCTGCTGAATATGAATGGGATACCATCCACAATGATGAATTTTGGAGGGACAAAGAGGTAGATGTCATACACAAGTATACGCCCACTTTAATCAAAGGAGAAGGTTCAAGATCCCAACCACAAGAATCTGAAGCACAACGCAACTATGAGTCTAGTGATACTGAGTCGGATTTTAACGAACAAGACTATCAGGAGAATAGTACCATCATTGACCTACCTCATACCTCATATCCTACAGATAACTCTATCTTGACCCTAACTATCGCCGATTTCACAAAACCAAATGACATATTACCTTTAATCCACCCTGATCTCATTGACTGGGATCTGACCGAACCTATTGATATACCTATTTTTCCCAATGACGAAGCTATCATAAACTTCCTTTCCGCCGATAATGTAAATAATTGTTCCACTAGCGATTTTCGGTATGAAGTCTTTAATCAGGAGAGTGTCAAGTCTCCTAGCTGCAAAAATGAAAATAAAGAAAAATGATCTAGTGGTGAAAACTAGAATATGGCAGTACTAGATCAAGCAAAAGATAAAATAAAGAGCGTATCAGATGGTGAAAACCTTTTTAAGGCACCAGCTGATGGGACTCTTGACACTCTCCCGGAGCACTATCATGAGTGATCGCCCATCTTGATCGAGCCTACAAAGGAAATCAATATTGCAACTACAGATAATCCAAGGATTTTATAGCTAGCTGAATCAATGACAGATAAAGAAATCCCAGAATTCATGAACTTTCTCAAAGAAAATCAAGTTAATTTTGCTTGGTCATATGCAGACATGCCAGGCCTTGACCCTAATCTCATAATGCATCATTTATCTATCAAACCAGGAGCTAAACCAGTAAAACAAAAACTCAGAAAGATGAATCCTCATGTAGCACTACTGGTTAAGGAAGAACTCAAGAAGCTCCTAGATGCAGGTTTTATAAGACCAATTGCTTATGCAGAATGGATCTCCAACATTGTACCAGTAGCAAAGCCAGACAAACGTGTAAGAGTATGCACTGATTTCAGAGACCTTAACAAAGCTTGTCCAAAGGATGACTTTCCGCTTCCGAGCATTGACACTATAGTTGATTTGACAGTTGGCCATACCATGTATTCATTAATGGATGGTTTCTCTGGTTACAACCAAATCAAGATTGCACCAGAAGACCAAGAGAAAATAGCTTTCACTTGTCCGTGGGGAACATATTGTTGGAATGTCATGCCTTTCGGTTTAAAGAATGCTGGGGCTACTTATCAAAGAGCTATGACTATGATCTTTCATGACATGATGCACACATTCATGGAGGATTATGTAGATGACATATTGGAAAAATCACACACCAGAGAAGGACACTTGGAAATACTATCTAAAATATTCACCAGATTGGAGAAATTCAAAGTTCGCCTAAATCCTAAGAAATGTGTTTTTGGGTTCACATCCGGAAAGCTGCTAGGATATATTGTTTCAGAAAAAGGAATTGAAGTAGATCCTGCAAAATTTTAGGCAATCATGCAGATGCCTCCTCCAAAGAACATCAGTCAATTGAGGTCATTACAAGGGCGACTACAGTCCATCAGAAGATTCATTGCACAATTGGCTGACAAAAGTCTACCATTCACACATCTCCTACATAAAAATGTTCCTTTTAGATGGGATGACAAATGTGAAATGGCATTTCAACAAATCAAGTAGTCCCTGATGAACCCACCAGTTCTCGTTCCACCAAATCCGGACAAACCATTGATCCTGTATATTGCTGCAACCGAGACATCCTTGGGAGCATTATTAGCGCAGGAAGACCATGAAGGGAAAGAACGTGCAATCTATTACATTAGCAGAACACTAACAAGTCATGAGCTTAACTACACTTTCATTGAGAAGGCTTGTTTAGCAGTAGTCTTTGCTTCACAGACATTCTGACATTACATGCTAACTCATACAATCAACTGGGTTTCAAAAATTGATCCACCTCAAATACCTTACCAGTAAAGAATCACCAATAGGAAGGTTAGCAAAATGGGTCATGACTTTTGAGTGAGTTTGACATTCACCTTCCACATGTTGATCGCGAAAGCAATCAAAGGACAAGTTATTGCATATCAACTAGCGACGCCCTCTACAAACAGAAAGGCACCCCTTTACATCGCGAGTTTCCGTGATGTCGACAGTTTTCACCACTGCACTCTAAGCAGTTATGGTCCTTATACTTTGATGGTTCTTTTACTCAACATGGATCGGGGGCCGGCATTCTCTTTGTCACCCCTCAAGGACATACCATTCCTCGGTCATATAGGCTAATGTTTCCATGCACCAATAACATAGCCGAATATGAGGCACTAATCACTGGATTAAAGACAACATTGGAATGGAGGATTACCGAGCTACAAGTTTATGGCGACTCACAGTTAGTCATTAATCAAATCAATAATGACTATCAGACTAAAGATGACAAGTTGTTGCCATACAAGAAGATGATTGATGACTTCAAAAAGTACTTTGTGGACATTCAGTTCACACAAATTCCAAGGATTGACAATAAAGCGGCTGACGCTATGGCCACGATCACCTCATTGATACAACTCCTAGAAAAATAGATTCGCTATGAATTTCTGGTGGAACAATTATTTACACCTGCCTATGACACACCCGAAAGCCAAATTATCTACCACCTAGTAGGATCCGATTCACCCTGGTATGGTAAGATTTATACCTACCTAAAAGATGACACTTTACCACCTGACTTATCCTGTAACCAAAAGCGTAACTTTATTCGACAATCCTCTCAATATACCCTCATCACTGATACCCTTTATCGCCGTGGTCTTGATGGTACTTTACTTTGATGTCTTGAACGTGAAAAATCTGACAAAGCTTTACAAGAGGTTCATGGGGGCATTTGTGGTACTCATTCGAGTGGACTAACCTTATCCAAGAAATTGATTAGAATGGGCTACTACTGGCCTACAATGGAAAGGGAATCATTCACTTTTGTTAAAACATGCTCAAAATGTCAGATTCATGGGAATCTTATTCACGCTCCTACGCAAGAACTTCATTCATTTACACCCACCTGGCCATTCTCTCAATGGGGGTTAGATCTAGTGGGGAAAATTCATCCTTCTTCTTCAAATGGGCATAAGTTCATTATCACAGCGATAGAATATTTCACTAAGTGGATTGAGGCAAGATTCTCTCTCTCTAAAGTCACTGAAAAAAACAACTTCATCCTTCATACTCAACTACATTATTTTGTCGACATGGTATTCTATGCCATTATTACGCATAATGGTCGACCTTTCAAAAATCAAGATGTGTTGATGAACTTTGTGATAGATTCCATATTCAAAGCATGCATATTCCATGCCTTTACTATCCTCAAGGGAATGGCCAAGCGTAGGCCCTTCAAACAAGACTATTATACTAAAAATCTTAAAGAAGACCATCAATGACCCGTGGGAGGATTGGCATGTTCAACTCAACTCGCTTCAGGGCTTGGCTTAACTAGTGTCCCGAACGCCAACAGAGCAATACCTTTGCCCTGTCTATGGAGCAAAAGCCATATTGCCTTTAGAAGTAGAAATACCTTCATTAAGAGTATCACTGAAAGGTCTCATAACAGAGGATGAATACAGAGTTTCCCGACTATAAGAGTTAGAACTTCTAGATGAAAAGCGACAAAGAGCAGCTGACCATTTGAAGGCATACCAGCAGATGATGTCTCACAGCTATAATCACAAGGTAAAGCCACGTACCTTCTAGGTGGGGGATCTAGTTCTAAAAGAGAACCCACGAAATCAACAAGACCGAGAAAAGAAAGGAAAATTTGAACCAAATTGGCTAGGCCCTTACGTGGTTATTGCAGTCTACGGCTTGGGAGCATACAAGTTATCAACGCCAGAAGGAGACCTGTTTGACGAACCCAT
>VDFB02159667.1:0-33861 GCA_007258455.2 Sequoia sempervirens | reverse complement strand
GCTTGCATGGCGCATAGACATTCACATAACATACTTACATCCCTGGCAGATTCCTGCGGTTGAACCTACAAAGGCGTTACTCTTCTCATTGGAGGTGAAGTTGTAACGCCCCCTTCGACTGACCAACCCAAATATGGTCATTTTTCTCCACTCCTTCTTCAAATTCATCTCTTCAACATTCAATCCAAATCTTCACAACTCCTACAACTATTTCATTTCATCTATACTCACTCTCAAGCTCACTTTCACTCACTCCAAGCATTTCAAGCATTCCATTGCAGCCAAAGCAACACTCCATCACTTTGGTAGAGCAAGTTTGGGACCACGCCATTGCAGCTGAGGCTCGAGTACTCTCACATTCTCCCCCAAGCAGCCTTGAGTGCTCTTGGTGGAGTTGGTAAGCTTCCCTCTCCTCTCCTCTATCACTTGGTTGAGTAACATAGCACTGTTTTGTAGTGCTTCTTTTCTCTTTACTACATTATTTTCTTTATCTCATCTTGTTGGCTATTCATGGAGGTGGAAACACCTAAATGGGGATTTGACCGAGGCAAACCCCTATAAAATCACCCAACATTTTCCCTTTCTTGTTGTGTGTAGGAGTACATGCTCTTTGAGGAGTCAGCTGGTGAAATAATTCCTTGGTGAGATCCTCTTTATTCTCTTCAGTCTTGCATATTTGCTTTACAATATTAGAGAGTACTTCATTTATTTAATCACATCATTTTGGCCCTTTAGTTGGTCCACTGGGTCGTTAGCTAGTTTTATTGGTTTGACCTCATCTTCACTATTGTTTGGTCGTACCGACACCAACACACTTTTGAGACGTCAGCCCAGAGACCACGCTTTTGTCCTCAGACAGAGAGCTTCATGAGGCGTAGTTTTAGAACTAAAAATTGGCTCGGCTAGCCTCTCCCTGTGTTTCGAGTCTATAAAGTAATTGAGCACTAACCTCATGGTCCTCGTTACTTTCGCCTTGCATTTCCTTACATTACACTTAGCTGAGGTAAGTTAGGTTAGCCTCTCGCGTCTTGGCCCTCCATGACTTGGGGTCTTACATACAGTGGTCCCCCTCTCTTACAAACTCCATTTCCATATTTTAAAATAATTTTGAGCATTACCATACTTATTAGTAATTATCAATATAGGTAATCTTTATTTTGGAGATATCAATAGGCACATCTCTAAATAATCCTACTAGCCAATCAATCTAGGAAATGACTTTGAACAAAAAATAATTGAATAGTTTTTCTTTTTTCATGGATTTATGTACATGTGTTAAAAAATTGGAATCCAAATACTTGTGTGATTCCTTTAAGTATGAATATTCAAGTCAAAAATTCAAAATGATCTGTGTCAAGCCTAGGTAATGCATGAAGTGCAATCTACAACTTATCTAAGTGATGAAGATCACTCAAAGAGCACTATGCAATATAATATTAAATTCAAGATATAGAACAATTATTACACATTCAACACATAAGATTAGTAGAATAGTGTCACTTCTATTAAAATGAAATAATGGGTAAAGAACATATGTATACTTAGCAAGCTTAAGAGTGAAAATTATTATGATCAAAGAGAAGGAAAATCATCCTATCCAATTCACCTAGACTAAAATAGATTTGATACTAAAACAAGTTGTAGACATAATCTTTTATAGTTATAGGTTGCATGCATTCTAGAGACATACTAATCATGCAAGATGGGAATAAATAAAATAATGTGAAACTCTTACAATTTTCCTATTTACTAATTTCTTTATCAAACCAAAGAGTAATAGATTCTAATGACTAGCATTAGTTCACATTTCCTCATATATTTTAAAGTAAACATTTAAATGTATAGTGATGCAATGCAAAAATTATTAGATGTACAAAATATTTGAAAAGGATCAAGTAAATATGGAATTTCCTATCACCATCAACTCATATAATTTCTCTTTTTTATTACATGGTAAATAATAGCAATTTTTTAAATTAAATTTATATATGTATGATAAAATATATTCTATAATGTTTTGAGCTAAAATAATAACTCAAATTGATTATTAATCTGACACAAATACTAATAAAAACATTATAGGGCCCTAATATTTAATTAGATTCTAGAAAAGGCATATTAAAATTATTATTTATACATCAACAATATCGTTACACTCTAATCAACAATGACAACATAACACCCAATCTACTTATTATAATGAACAACAAATATGGATGTAATTCTTGATCTCTTTATTATTACAATAATGATTGTCTTACCTTCAAATGATTTAATAACAACAACAATTGATATCAACAATAATTACAAATGAATCAATACACTACATCTAGTTTAAATCCGATAAAGCTCGAGTACGAACTATGTATAAGTTCACCCTCTAAAATCACTAGGGTTTTTGTCCTAAGATTCCCATGCTCAAGCACAAATGGTCAAAATGGGTTAGAATAAATTAGGGGAGAGGACCCATTAGTTGTGCATCCTAATTTCGTGCTTCTAATTATCCTACATGGAAATTTCAAATCACTCCCAATTTTTTACAGTAGCTTACTTGGCAAGTCCCCTGCTTATAACTAAGGTTTCAAGGCCACATCATCAAATATGATGCCAAATTTGCATGCTTTTTATCAAGGTGTCCAAAAAGGCCCAAAAAAAAGTGAGACCAATACTTGTGCATTCATAGCATGTTTTATTGAGCGTTGATGTCAAATCACATGATTGGTTGCCTTTTAGATCAAAGGAATACATTTTGTTTAATTATGGGTAGTCATCATCAACACTAACAACTTTAAAGTCACAACTATTGGTCCAATATTGATAAAAATATTGGGTATTATATAAACAACTACTATCACAACTATTGAAACATGCTCAAGTATTGGGTCCTCTCCCCTAGGTTGTGTAGATAATAATTTGGAATGAAGAAATTCATACTTTCAAATCCTTGGAAATCAAAATAAGTCAACCACCAAGCATACCCGTAATTTCAAATTTGAACAGTGATCAAGGGTGGAGAGGATTCCACTTTGAAAGTTTTGGTACCAAAATAGAATATTGGAAATATTACAACACATGTAGCTGAGAGTTAGGATGGGAGAAAAAACATGAGAAAATATTAAAGGATCAAGGGTTGACCATATCACAAGGCTCATACTATAGGTCAAGAAATTGAGAGTTGAGTAGTAGGCATACTGGTAGAGACAAGTCTAAAATTTTGACAAAATATAATGACAAATGGGGACATGGAAGGAACAATAAGATTAGAAGTTTGAAACTATGATAGGAAGAAGGGGAGATAAAATTTGGAGAAAAAGGCATGCTCAAGAAGGGAAAACACACAATAGGTAAAAAAAAATAGGGAAGACACAAGAACACACCTAGTATGTATATACTTAGAATGACTAAATATGAGATATGACAAGTTCACCTAGCACAAAATTGCTTGTCATCATGTAATTGTAAATCTTTATGTTCCTATATCTATGGGACTTCCTATATAATATCCTGCACTAGAAGATCTTTCCACCAAATTAGATACTCCTTGGTGCTTCTATTTCTCAACTTCCTCTCCCTTACATCCATGACTACTTTGAAAATCAAAACTATTTTTCCTTCCTCATCAACCAAAGGCAACTCATTCATGGGTTCTATATGTTTTCCCAATGTCTTCTTTAGGCAAGAAATTCGAAAACATTGTGTATCGTGCTTCCCTCTAGAAACTCCAACTCATAGGCCACTTTTCCAATCTTTCTCATAATTTTGTAAGGCTTGTAAAAACATAATTTGATATTTTTCAATCCACCAACCTTTAAGGAATATTGCTTGTATGACTACAATATTACAAAAACCATGTCTCTAATACCATACATTCTCTCAATCTTGTTATGGTTTGCATGTATTTTGTTGTTTTTGAGCCTATTGAAGATTATTCTTGTGTTATTTTAGAACATCTTGCCTCTATTTGATCACATTACTTTCTCCTAGTACTCTATTATTCATAATTAGTATTAGATCAATGAAGCATCAAGCTTCATACCCATATAGGAATGAATGTCATCTTGATTGACATGTGATAGGTGGTGTTGTAACAATGCTCCCCCAAGTATTAAATACTAATAAAAAACATAATTTCTCATATAATCTTCCATCCATTTGGTCACAATCTTAGTCTATCCATCTATTTGTTTGTGGTATTTAGTGTTGGGTATGATTTTTATTCCCACCAAGAGGAAGAGTTCTTGACAAAAAAAACTCACAAAGCAACTAATCTAAATAAATGGAAAAGAAATATGTATACATATTTATATGCACAACAAAAAACCTACTAGAGATGTTTTCTCTATTTTATTCTTTTGAGAAATTATGCATTTTTTTATATGTTTGAGGACATCATTCTTGAGTCCCTTCCATGTGAACCTTTTTTTGATATGCTTGTAGGTATTGAAATACCCAAGTTGGTCTGCCAAGGGAGTATCATGAACTAACCACAAAAAATTCCCTTCATCCTTCATTTTAGCACCAAGTAGACTCTTCCCTTATAGAGAATGAGTTCATTGCAAATAATGTAGCTTCTCTCCCAACATATCAATTACACATTTATTATGGACGTACTCTAAATATAGATCTGATCTAAATGGCTAAAATAAACCCTAATGCAACCTATAATGCAATATAAGATGCAATGTTTTGAATTTTTATGACTTTTTATGATGCAAAAATGAAACCCTAAATGAGGAACAAAAAGCAATGCAATGCAAAACCTAGATCTAGGGTTGAATGACTTCAAATTTTAGAAGGTTTACTATGTCAAAATATTGTACTCACAAAAATGTATCATAAGAAAAACGAAACCCTAAGTTTAATGTCTAAACCTAGGATTAATTTTTTGCTCCTTTTTCAAAGGTACATTAGGATGCAAATAAAAAATGTATTTAGATTGAGTTTCAACCATGAAGATGAGTCAATTAGACCTGGATCTAATCTTTTTGAGCATTGGAAATGAATTTGAATTGATTTACCTTCACTAACCTAACTGGACTATATGACCTAATATGCAAAATGCAAGTTCTCGATAATTGGTAGACTGAAACAAAGATTTGTAGGAAGTTCTAGGAAGTGCAGAAGATTGTGTACCTACCCAAAACAATTGATGTCAATTTACAAATTTTCCCAAGGGTGCATGAGTTCTTGTATGCCTCTCTTGCTCTATTTTTACAGTCCTTAGATGACAGATTTGAGACATCCATTTCTTCTTGCAGAGTTACATCGAAACACTATCAAATAATTTTGTAGGTGAGTTTTCGTGAGTTGATAAGATGTAGGGATTCAAATGCAACAATAAAGAATTTCTCTTCAAGCTTCCTTCAATCCTATTCAAACCTGAAAGCACCCTTCAGTGGATTCTTTGAAGGACTGAAGTCATGCACATCACCTCAAGGTCTTGAATCTTGCTTGCTTGATTACTTGGATTGCTTTGGAGACCTACAAAAGTGTTAGCCTTCACAAACAATGATAACTTAAACATACATGAATTCACATAAGGTTTGACATGATGCTTGGATCTTCAGTTGCTGCTATAAATCACTAAAAAATTTCTCTTGACTTGTTATTAATGTTCACCTCTTGCTTGTTAGATTTGGAATGATGAATAACTAGGTATTTATAGACATTTTATTTAATTCCTGTAAATTAGATCTCGATAGCCAACATTTGTAACTTGAATTTCAAATGTTAAAATGCTGACAATGAAACATTTAAATTTGGAGAGAAACATAATAGGGGTACATTGCCACCATAGAGCATCTAAGTCCCATTATGAAGAATGAGTCCCATTTTGGCATCTGTGTCTCACCTGTATTTTATGAAATTTAAGGTGTCAGGGGAAAAGTATTAGATGAATGCATTCTTTTTTTTCTTACAATTTATCAGTACATGTTGAAATGGGTTGGGGCACAAAATTCATAATTTAGGAAATTACGTATTCAATTAAGTCCAATGACTTAAGGGGTCCGAGCAAAACATAGTGTGAAATTGTCAAGGGTGACAATTTTTGACACTACATTATCAATCTCAAGGCATAAATTACTCACATATGCCAAAAATGATCCAACCCATTCAAGGATGGGCTACCTAATAAGTCATGGTGGGATGGGTTTAAAAGGTGTCATTTTGAAATCACCTTGATGATGAAGGGAGAACCAACTCTCAAACAAAAACTCCCAAAAACATAAGATGCATCCAAAAATTATTTTCAACAACAAAAATAATTGCAAAAAGTATTCTTTTTTTATTCATTCAAATCTCCTATAAATTCATGGATTACAAAACAAATCTCTAAGAATTAAGTTGTGTGCAGCCATATGGGCTGATGTAAATCATTACAAATTTGATATTAGTTTGAAATATATCAACAATCAAAATACAAATGTACTTCCTCAATCTAGCTTCTTTCCCAAGATTCTAGTTCCTATCACCTGCAACCTTCAATTGGAAACCATTGTTGCAATAAACTATGGATTCACTGAATTTTTTGTTGCTGCAAAAAAATCCTTAGACCTAAAACAATCATGGAGTTTGGAAACCCTCTCCCAAAATCCATGCCTATAATCTGCTCTCCAAAAAAATGGAAAAGAATCCTTACTCCCAAATTGTCATAACACCTTCCATGATGCTCCCACTATCTTCATTTCTTGGCACTACATTCTCCCACACACAACCTAGAGAAAATGCTTTGAAATGCATGAAATAAAACACTAAATTCTCCAAAAAAGTAAATTAAAACCACTCCCAAGAAATTGCAAAAATTAGGTGTAACTAGGATTCCCCACTCCTCATAAATTAAATCCGATTTTTTAAATGAATTGCGAGCACAATATGGGTGCCCAACTTTGCTTGTAACTATGGAGGAGTTTTAAATGACTTGCAATAATTTGCAACTTCCCAAGAAAACCCACACCCAATTTTCCTTTTCCATTTTAAACATTAAAATTTGCATTCTAGCACTATCTCCCACTACATCATTTGCAACATAAATTAGTCCCATTATATTATTAATCTAATTTTTGGCCTAATATCTTCAAATTATCCCTCAAAACATTATTCAAACCAAACCATATCAAAATTAAATCATTTTTTGGTTGATGCAAGATTTTCAACGAACGTGGATGCTCTTGCATCATTTGAGGACAACAAAGGCCTTGATAGAGATAGAGCACTAAACCTCAGGTGTGTCAACATTCTATATGACAATTTCTTAGGAAATACTAGACAAGCATTCAAAACCAATAGGATGCACTCCCTATTCACATTATGTGGTCTAAACATGAACATGCATCTTAAAACTTAAGATTTCATCATTATGAGTCTCCATTCACAGAGTTATAGAGGATGATACTTACTACGAACAACATCAAGGTGTTAATTCCTTAGAACACCTTCAATTATACCACAAATAACTCATACACACCTAAAAAGAAGACTAATTTCATAAACACATATTACAATAAGAACATATTTCCCCTTGATAAAACAAGTGTTTTCAACTTTATAGTTGTGTAATTTGTATTTCCACATATTATATAAAATAAAATTATTATTAAACATAGATTACAAGAAGAAAACATTACCCCTTTCATAAAACAAGTACATTCAACTTCATAGTTGTCTAAATTATATTTCCACATATTATACAAAGTAAATTGTTTTTAAACATAGATTATAACAAGCACATATTGCTCCTTTGCTCCTTTCATATCAATATGAATAAATGTAGCTAAATGATAAACCTAATAAATGTTTAAGTAATCTATCAAAAAATTCTTATACACAAGGTATCTAGAAACCCTCATGAACAACAAAGCCAACATTACAATATTTTGCCAACCAATAAGAGTTTTGATAACCCATTTCCATAAATTTTGTTAGTCTAAAATCACCAATTGAAAAAAATATAAATATAACTTAAATTGGAGAGGTCAAGTTATGCTTTAATAAAATGTTTGAATTTTCATAACAAATAAATGTGTTACAAAACATAGAATATGCCTATGTTGATAAACACGCTCAAACACCAAATTTGAAATTTGGAATCTTTTAAATCTTCCTGTTATGCATCTCGGGCATATGGTGATATGCATCACCCAAAAAAAAAAAGGTTTGGTTTTCAGTTTTGTTTTGGTTTGGTGTTCTTCGACATCTTTTTGTAGTTGGAATCCAAAAAAATATGATCAAAATAGCAAAAAAGCTAAGTTTTTGCCAAATTGTTGTTTTAAGGTTCCATGGACAGTTTTGAAAATTATTTTTGAAAAATTCGTAAGGAATCTTGAGTAAATTCCTTTTGCAAGGACATTCTTGGAGGTACCATGTTGAATGTAAAAAAATAATCAAAGTTATATCTATCACCGTTTGAGAGAAATTGTTGCTGGAAATTTGTGTTTTTAATGTCAAAGTGTGTTGCGAGCATATAGAAAATTTAAATTTTCAAAATTTATGAGGGCTAGAGAGAAATCATTTTGCAGAGGACCTAGGGACATCATCCCAAGCATACTCCCCAATTTTTCGGGTGAAACAGAGAGTTTTGGATTTTTCTGCCTGCATACACCTAAATTCGTCAACTCGCAAAATTCTTAAGGCAATAAAGATTAATTTTCATATCATGATTGGTGTTCGATATAAATTTCATGTGAATTTAAGGCAGAGCATTGCCTATCTTATGAGCATTGAGAATGTTGTTTGGGTAGAGGGGAGGACCCTCTTGCATCATCCTAGTAGAAAGTTAAGCAAACAAAAAACGTCAAATATTCAAATAGAAATTCCACCAACCATTTAGAATCAGAAAGAAAATAAAAAAAACTAGTTGAGCCATTTCATTACTACAATGACTATAAATAAAACCAACAAAAATAGTTGGGTCATTGCTTTAGTGATAGAAGCACCCAAAAAACCTTCGAGTTGTGACAAAATAGAGAAGTGAAATGGTGAAATACCATTTGAAGTAGTAAAAATTAAAAAATAGATAGAAAAATAGTATGTCAACCCTTAAACCCCATTGCTCCGCTATGTTTCTATTGAAACCCATTTAAATTATATGCTTCCATATGAAACCAACCAGAGGAGTGAGAAGAGTGATAACCCTAATGATAAAAGAAGAACAAAAATAATTTAAAGAGAAAAAATATCAAACCTCAAAGAAGTGAAGTGGAATAATATGAAAAGAGAAGAAAAGAGTCACAATGAACACTTCAAAATAGATTGCGTTGTTGGCGGTTCATTTTCTTAGTGAAGTATAGAATCCTTGCTAGTTGAAGTCATGCAGAATTAATTGATTCTATTATTTTACTATGAAAGACATTCTAAAAGATAGATACTAAATAAAAGAATTAGATCCCATAGTTAACAACTAGGCTTAATATTTTAGCTTAAACAATACACTTTTAAGTTTTGACTTATTTAGATGATTTCATTGAAAAAGCTAATCTAATTTCAGATGAGCTACCTAAACAGTTAATTGATGGCTATTTTACTCCTGTATAATACTAATCTGTTTTCTACTGCTATTCTTATGATATTATACTTGCTGTGTTGGGCTACCAGTCCTTCCTACTGGTTTGCCTGTGTTGATATGTAATTGTTGATTTATTTTTTTAAAAACTTTTCTTCCAATTAGAAAAAAAACAACTCTAACACAGACAAATACAAAAACTTCTTTTTCAACCGCATCAAGATCAATAATTATTCTAATAATATATTCCTTGGCTGAATGGAGTAAGGACACGTTTAAATGAAAACAAACTTTTTTCAATCCTTCACTGAAAATCAAAGCTCTAGTGGTCTCCCAAAAACCCACGGCACTTCCTCAATCCAACATTTCTTTCAGAAAATCCATAACAATTCCAGTCCAGTTGAGAGGTTTCCGTTTTTCCCCTTACGAGATGTCATCCACAGAAATCTCAGTCCAGTCTACAGCTTTCCAGTTTTGCCCTTATGAGATATCATCCACAGCCCATGTTGAAACCAATCTCGATGTTGTTGATAAACTCATGTCCAATGGATTCAACCACCTTGAAGTTAAGAAGGATTACATATTTCCCCCCAATGAACGCCCCCAAATGGCTGAGGTTTCTCATTCTTATAGCATTCCAGTAATAGACCTCAAAGATTTAGATGGTCCTGCTAGAAAATCGGTGGTTAATGAGATCAAGCGTGCATGTGAGGAGGATGGCTTCTTCCAGGTAAAATATTCATTTGTTTTCTGTTTTCCCTTAATCCAACTTATCTAGTTATGTTTCAATTTGGTAAATACATGTTCTGAAATATCCAGATTGTGAACCATGGGGTGCCGGAGACTCTGATGAAAAGCATGATGGATGTTGCCAAAGAGTTCTTCGAAATGCCCCCAGAAGACAGAGCATGCTTCTATTCAGAGGACCCAAGACAATTGGTGAGGCTTTCTACAAGCTTCAATGTCACCAAAGACAAATTCCTTAACTGGATTGATTATCTAACACAGACATGTCATCCTCTGGAGGAATACATCCATGCATGGCCTCAAAAGCCTGCAGCTTACAGGTAGTAACCAAAAAACCAAAATGAAAACATTTCTCTCAAGGGTTTCCAAAGAAGAAGAATAAATGAGTCTTATGTATTTTGTAATACAGAGAGATTGCAGGGGAGTATGCTAAGGAAATAAGGGTCCTCTCTTTAAAGCTCTTGGCTGCAATTTCTGAAGCTATGGGGCAGGATTCTGATTATTTGCGTACAATCTTTAAGAAGCATAGACAGGTGATGAACATAAATTATTATCCATCATGCCCAAATCCAGATCTCACCCTTGGCTTATCACCTCATTCAGATCCGGGAGGCATCAGTGTTCTAATGCAAGGACTTGTCAGCGGCCTGCAAGTGCGCAGAGATGGAAAATGGGTTGCAGTAGAACCCATTCCCAATGCCTTTGTGGTGAACTTGGGAGATCAGATGCAGGTATATATGATTAAATTTTAAAGACTTCAAGTTTCCCCAATCCATAATAGTACCCCAAAAAATTGGGTGTAAGTGATAGAATAGTTGATGTTTGGGATTGTAGCCCTTTTAAAAGATTGTTTCTGGAATCAGTTTTGTCTGTTTTTTATCGATATTTTGGATCACATCTTGTGATCCATCATTCTCTTTTTTAATGATGGAACGCTGAATGTAATCTAAAATGTCAATAAAAAACCATACACAACTGATTTTAAAAACATTTTAAAAATTCTATATAGATTGTGAAAAATCCATACCAACTATATACAATGTTGTTCATCAATCTGAGCTCATATAGATATGAATAATAAAGAAAATAAATCTGGATTCCTTATATAGATAACTAATTTTCTTCAGCATGAATTTTTATCTATGTAAGATCTGCTTTCTTATACTCTCAGATGATGAGTAGCATATGCAGTTCAAAAGCATATTCAGAATTCCCCATTGTTCAAAACTTGTTTTTGATGTACTGAATTCTGAAATGTTTTAGTGTGACACTGTGGAGTTTTATCAGGTTCTGAGCAATGGGAGATTCCAGAGCATTGAGCATCGGGCTATAACAAACAATACCACTGCTCGTATATCCATTCCTACCTTCTATGGTCCTTCGTTGGATGCTTTCATTTCTCCTGCAGAATCGATGGTGGATGAGGAGCATCCTGTTTTGTACAGAGGATACAAGTTTGAAGAATACATGGGGGTATTCTGGAGCCAGGAATTGAAGAGCAAGAGCATTTTGGATCGCTTCAAGATAGAAACCGCTCAATAATGTTGTTGAGTGATGAATTATAAATGCCAATGAGGCAAAGGATTTGGAACATATGTATTTGCAAGATCCTTCTGAGTTAGACTGCCTAAGTTGTTTAGGTTCCTATGTTTTTGGTCTCCTTCCTGAACCTATGTATAATGAGGGAAAAGCCCAAATCCAGTACTTTCTAGTATTCATGTATGTTATTATTGATTCTATTGGCATATGTAAATGTTCTGATGGACTCCATACTGTAATGATACCTCCTATCCTATAGGATGTGCACACAGTGGTATGGTAGTAGTGCAGCGATATCTAATCTAGTAGTGCTTCACAGTCCAAACTCCTGTAGTAGAATTTGTAGTAGTTTTTCAACTACTATATTTATTTTTAAGCATTCCTAAGCAATTTATATTGGTTGATCTTGTATAATATCAGAAGCCACTTCGAGGGTAAGTAGTAGTTTTCTTAAATTGGGAATGTGTTAGTTTCATACATTTTGGCATGACATAAAGTTTATGTGAATCTTAATAGTCTCTTAGAAGAATCTCTTCAAAATTGGTAATTTTTTAATTGAAAATTTCTAAATATATTGAGATTTCATTTAATTTAATATATTTTTTAGAATATTTTTGAAAAATTTCAAATATTTTTTATAAATTATATATATTTTCTTAAAGTATTAATATGTAATTAATAAAAATTAAAAGAAGTAAAAAATTATATTAAAAGATTTGAAATTTTTAAAAAAAATAAAAATCATAAGTTTTTTTAATATCAATTTTTTTTTTATCAAATTATAAAGAACATTTTAGGAATATGTATTGGAGTTTTATGAATAGATTGAAATTTTCAAAAGTTATATTTTAAACATTGTAATGATTATAATCAATTGTCAATATAATAAATCTTTGTCAATTAATTAATTAACCTTTGTTTTGGTTGATATTATTACTATGTTTAAAATGTAAATTATTTATTTTAATATTGTATTTAAAAAAAAATATTGTATAATTATTTTTAATGATTTTGATAGAGCAGCAAAAACAATACAATGAGATCATCTACTAATAGCAATATAATACAAATTTTGTGGATTCCTCCAATATCTCCATTGATTTATTATTTAAAAACTTAAACATTTATAATAGGGAAAGAACAACTGAATAAATAAACTAACCACCACTTAACTTCAAACTTCAAACTACCTATTAATTAAACATGTTAATTATTTTTTCATTCTCCCACATAATGAATATTTGGAAACAATGAAGTGAAAAACAATAATGTTTGCTATTCTATCATTTCTTCCCTATAAAGAACACTAAGAAGAGCACCAAGAAAAAAATGAACTACTTAAGTTCAATCACAAGAAAGAGTCTTTGTGAATATATTGACAATTTATTTATCTATAGGGAAGTATTGTAGATCAACCAATCCTTGGGGAACCAGCACTATGATATAGTGGTGAATGTTAAGATGCTTAGTCTTGTTGTGCAGCACTAGATTCTTACTTATTTGAATGGTCATTTGATTGTCACACTACAACACTATAGGACCATTCTAGCTCTAATAATCTTCTTAACCAAATTGTCCAACAAGCTATAAAGGTGGCTACTTTGTAATTAGTCTATATGGTAGAAAGAGACAAAAAGGTTATTTCTTGGACTTCCAAGAAAATACTTTATAATTAGAAGTAGGCTTTCGATCCTCCATAAAACCTACCCAATTTGAATTTGTATACCCAACTAAATAGTTTCCCTTTGAATGATGAAAGTAGAGACCAAAATACAACTTCCCTTTGAGGTACCAAATGATCCTCTTAGCAACACTCCAATGTGCCACTTTCATGTAAACATGAACCTATATACCAAGTGTTGCAGCTTGATAAGCTTGGTTTTCATTGATGTCAAAAGTGTTTCAGAGTCGGTTGCAATTTGGTTGTCACTTATCTCAAAAGTGAGTAGTCGTATGGTTGTTTGGTTGCTAGAGTCTCTAAGAGATGCTCCACATTTCTTTGTTGGTGATGATTTTCTCCTATGGTTTGGAAGATAGATTCATGTTGTGTCAAAGCATGTGTGATCCAAGTTTCAGTTCATTTGGGTTCCAGAAAGGTGTTTATCAAAGCGACAGTTTCAAGATTGTGTTGGTTCTGTGAGGATTCTCATAGAGGCGTAAAGGTTTGCTTAGAATTTCTCTACTATTGTAGATATGGTTGTGTGAATTAGAAGATAAGTTCAGTGTGTTGGGAAGGTGGCATAGATCCAAAGTTTCATATCATTAGTCTTTCTGCATAGAAATTTTGAAGTGTCAGAGTACAAGAATGTATCAATCTAGTGGCTAGTTTCAATGTCTATTGGCTTGCGTAAAATCAAGTTGTTGCATGAGGTTGTGAAAAAGTTGTATGAGAGTGTTCCTGAGTATCGTGTGATTTTTTTTGTTGCTTCGTAAGGTGGTTTCTAGTTTCTCTGGAATAGGATGTGGTCTGAAATGAAAGTGTTGCTAGGTTATGCTTTTTCCTAGGCGATTGAGGTATGTCGGTGTTGTGCACCACAAGTTCAAGGTTGCATAGAGTTCAAGAAGTGTTTGAAGGTGTTGTATGGGTCATGTCGACTCATTTGAAAGAAGCACAAGTAATGTTTAATCATGCATGTGTACTCCCAATGTTGTAATGGTTGACATGCTACAAGTTACATGTTTTCTTGCTTAAGGCTGACCTAATTTGAATTTTAGAAGCATGTGGATGTTGATCGAAGCTATGAAGTGTGTTTAGGACCAAACTAAGCATGTGTTGGAATCCACAAGGCATGTTCCTCTTCTTGGTGTTGCGTGTAGTCCATTCTGGGGGTTTCCCTCTACACCATTACAAGGGTGTGAGATGCTTCATGTGCAAATGATGTCCAATGATGTTGGGAAATTGGATTATAGCTAGGTGACTATACTTGTAATTGGGAGCAACTTGAAAAAGTCTTACTATTTTGAGAATCAATTTCAAAGAACAACTTCTACATATGTAATATATTTTCCATTATTTTGTTTTATTTTTATTAGTTATAGTGTTGTAGCGTTAAGAGGGGGTGTTGGAAATTACACTCTAACATAAACAAGTGTATCAATGAAATGTTAGTAAGTCTTAGAATAATTCATAACAAAATTACACTCTATTGTGCATGTATTGATTATTGAACACACGTGAAAAGGAATTAAAGATGTGTTTATTAGCTATTATTAATATTTTGTTTGTTGTTTCAAAAACTTCTAGTTAGTCATCAACTTAGTTAGTTGTTTTGTAGAAAGATCATTGAATCTTTGTTCCTATAAATATGTATTCTTTGTTGATGACTAAATGATGGAAAATTTCATCTGTGTTTTCTATCTCTATTTCTTTGGTTCTTAGAGGAAAATATATTGGTAGCATCCTCAAGGAATAAGCACTCCCAACAAGCAAGGCTTAACAACCCATTTCTCACAAGGAATATATCCAAGGAGATAAAAAACCACATAACAAAGGAGCAAGACTACTCTTGACAACACTTTGACACTCAACTAATATAAACTGACAAGGTCAAATAAAAAAAGATTTCAAATCTATGGTCTAAAGGGAAACATAATACTTCTTCATGGCCCAAACACCAAGGGGAAACTCCTAAAACCACCAAGTTTAAAATGTTGGCACACAACAAGAACAATAAGATAATTTTATGATAAATCAACACCACACACTCGTCCACAATTATTGTATATCATATGATCTACATATGGTTAGATACTTAACATGTTATATCTAATCATATATACATGAAAATAATATGAAATTAAATTATTAATTCACATGCTTGGATTGTTCCTTTTGTATTTTTCGTATTTTTTTTGTAATGGATCAATATATAAGGAGCCTCTCTTACACATCCTTACTCACCACCTACTACTTTCTTTGCTTCAAATATTGCTACCCATCTAACATTGCATTTGATGGATATAAGGGTAGGGGTACATGTTTGATTGATAAATATTAATATGCAATCATGATCATATGACATCTATTATTATAGTAGTTATGGGCTCATTCTCCTCCTAATCTATTAGGACCTATAGTGTGAATGCTAGTCTATCAATCTCTCATTGAAAAAATAGAGAAAAATCATCTCAACTAATGTTTATCATTTACTCATCATGATATATCTCTATAAGGTTAACATGTAATATATATTAGATTTAATCTATTAAAATTACAATGTCAACCAAGTACGTTTTTCCTCTCTTTCCACCTACCCATGTATGATTGGTATCTTCACAATATGTGTGTGGCACTTACCTACATCAATATCCATGGGACACTTGAGGGATGAGGAATTTGAAATTGCTCATGTTCCTAACACTATAATAATATAGTGATGCATAATGTAGTATCTTGTGAATCCTATTATCTAAAAAGATCACTATACAAGTTATAAGTAATATATAAGTAAGCATATAACAACCTAATAGTTGCATTGTCTCATGTTGCTCTATATCCTAAACTAAACAAATCAAATTATATGAAATCAAAGGGACCTATGCATCAAGAAGAACCAAAATAATAATATTTGAAAATAACAACTTATGTCATTTGAACAACCTATAAATTATAATATTTAATAAAGGTTCTCCTCTTTAACATGTCCTCATTTGCAAATACTTGATATAAATATAATTTTTGATCTCACTACTAGGCTATCTCACAATTAGTAATGACTTTTCTA
Source organism: Sequoia sempervirens (assembly GCA_007258455.2). Taxonomy (NCBI): domain Eukaryota; kingdom Viridiplantae; phylum Streptophyta; class Pinopsida; order Cupressales; family Cupressaceae; genus Sequoia; species Sequoia sempervirens. The sequence continues at coordinate 17,352 of VDFB02159667.1, read as the reverse complement.
TCATGAATGGGCAATCTAAGAATACATGAAACGTCCTATTAAGTCATTGTCAACTTAATTATGAGTAAGAAAACAGTATTGTATTTGAGTCCTAATGCTTCATCATAATCATCACAAATGAATTTAAAATCAAATGCAGACATTTTCTAAAGTGACCTAGCCCCCATTCTATCTACCATCTATTTCACATATTGTGTATTTGACAATTTTACACCACTCTTTGACCCCAATCATTTTCTACATGAAAAAGGATACACTAATGATCAATTGAAAAAACCTTAAAAGCAAGATTAACTATATCAAGCCATTAAATTTTAATCAGCCTCAATAAATCAAGCTAATATATTTTTACAATACATCTCAATTAACATTAGATAAAATAAATGGGAAACAATTTCGCGTAAAATGCTTACATTAAATAGTCGTAGATCAATTTGACCTGTCGGTGAGTGATCCAATTAAAAAAGCCAAGGGGAGACAACAATGTTCAAATCGTGACAAATTATCTACAAACAATTTATAAAATAAACATTTTTTCTGATTGTGGAGCTTTTCTATGACATTTGGATAGACTTTGAATATGTTTTCTTGAATGCAGACAAATGTTTCCACCTCCCTATGTGAAATCAAAACTCACCCAAATATTATTTAACCCAACTACTCACCCTGTGTCAATCCCAGGGCAGTTGAAGCTAAGCAATCTAAGCATATTTTCATTTCCCCCAATTCTAAGTGCAAGATGACATCCACAGCTCATGTTGGGTCCAATCTCAATGCTGTGGAGAAACTCATGTCCAATGGACAGAATCATCTTCATGTTCAGGATAAGTATGTCTTTCCTCCGGATGAACGTCCCGACATGTCCCAGGTATGTCATTCTTATACATTTCCAGTCATAGACCTCAAAGATTTGGATGGGCCTGATAGAATAAAGGTAGTGAATCAGATTGGGCTTGCATGCGAGGAGGATGGCTTCTTCCAGGTAAACATCTAGATTTCTGTTTTCCTTTTGTTCTTTATCTGGGTATCGCCTAAATTCAATATGGATCATTCAGATCATGAACCATGGAGTGCCAGAAACTGTAATGAAAAGCATGATGGACATTGCCAAAGAGTTTTTTGAAATGCCTGTGGAAGACAGGGGTTATCTCTATTCAGAGGACCCACGGCAGGCTGCGAGGGTTACTACAAGCTTCAATGTCACCAAAGATAAATTCTTTGACTGGAGGGATTATCTAAGCCACCAATGTCATCCGCTGGAGGAATTTATCAATTCATGGCCTCAAAAGCCTGCAGCTTACAGGTAGTGACAAAAACAAAAAAACAAGAAAGAAAGTTTATCACAGGAATTCACCATCAAGTGTGTGTGACCCCTTTTTTCTTATTTCACTTTTTCAAAACAGAAAGGTAGCAGGGCAGTATGCCAAGGAGATGAGAGTACTGGTTCTAAGGCTTCTGGCTGCGATTTCTGAAGCTCTGGGACAAGATTCTGATTATTTGAATGCAATCTTTGGAAAGCATGCCCAGGTAATGAACATAAATTACTATCCTGCATGCCCAAATCCAGATCTTACATTTGGCGTAGCACCTCATTCAGATCCACGTGGCATTACTGTTCTGATGCAAGGAGATGTCAGTGGCCTGCAAGTGTTGAAAGATGGGAAATGGGTTGCAGTAGAACCAATACCCAATGCCTTTGCGGTGAATTTGGGTGATCAGCTTCAGGTTTATAGTAATATAAATGATATTCAATGTATATAGACTTCCCCTCTGTTTCAAACTTGTTTCTGGAGGTCTGAATTGTGAATTGTTTTTGTTTGAGTTTTTATTAGGTTATAAGCAACGGAAGATTCAAAAGCATCGAGCACAGAGCTGTAACCAATACAACCACTGCACGTATATCTATTCCCACCTTCTATGGGCCTTCGTCGGATACCTTCATTGCTCCTGCAGCATCCATGGTGGATGAAGAGCATCCGGCTTTATATAGAGGATATAAATTTGAAGAATACATGAGGGCATTCTGGAGCCAAGGTTTGAAGGGCAAGAGCATTTTGGATCGTTTCAAGATCGAATTCAGTCCGTGATTGAAAAGTGTGGTATATATCTTCTGTTGTTGGAACATACATATGCTGGTATGTACAGTGGACACTATCCTGTATAGCAATGTTTTATCTGGGAAATAAGGTGGAAGAGACTATCCTATTCCTCTAATTTACATTTGAGAGTTGGTATGAACAGCCTTTTTTTTTTATAGTTTTAAAATAAAATTTCCAAAGTTTTTTGATTCTTGTTTTTAGATGTGCATGCAAGCATGAGAAGTATACTTTGAAATAGGTTTTAGATGTGGTTATACTTAAATTTCAATTTTTTAAAAAATATTATGAGAAAATAATATTGAGAATTAAAATTGTGTTGGAAAATGAGTCTTATTTGAATCAAAGATGAACATGTCATAAAGAGATCCAGTAGCTAGGTTTTATATTTGGTATATGAAAAGTTTAATATCGTATCACAACTTAGGTCAGTAGAGCTGGACCAAACTAGGAGCTCCGAGCACTTGCAATGTGTTTCAAGGGAATCTTAGAAAATTATCCATACCTGATCTGAAGATGGACTCAATCATAAGGAAGACCAATAACTCGACGATAAAACACCCTAAAAACAAATGAAAAATTATAAATTCAACTTCTAACTAATCTTTTAAAAAAATTAACAATTTAAACATACCAAAAAAACACCAAAATCTATATCTCTAGATTTTACTCATAGTTGAAAAGTTCACACCCTACTACTTATCAACAGTGTGCAATGGATTTGGCTTTGTCCAAAACATATCTTTTTTTAATAGTTCTAGGGATGGTTTCAACACTCCTTTTGTTTATTTCAAAGTATTACATTCTTCTTTTCATTTGCACTATTTGAGATCTTTCTTTCTTCGGAGAAGGTATAAATACTCTTAGCTCATAAAAGCATTTAAAAATATATTGGACCCCTTCTTAAAAGAAAGTTCTTAATTTTCACAAGTTAATAAACTTTTTGAGACCATAACCTTAATTGTTATGGAATTTTGATTACAATTTTTGAGCAGCATATCTTCTATAAACACAACCATAAACTTCAGCTTGATCAACAAGTAATATGTCCCAAAAAAAATTAAAAAATTGTATATTTAAAAAAAAAACATCCCATCAATCAGTAAAATGTTCATTCATTAATTTTAAAATTAAATATTACATAAAAAGAAACATTTATAACAAGTTTAGCAATCTAGCTAATCAGGACATTTAATACAACTTTCAGAATAGCAATTGCATAGAAAGTGTTGTGGTAGTGTAACAAATATTGCTTTCAATGAAGATAAATATTCTATGCAACCACATGCCTCGAGCCATTTGCCTGGGATCTGTCATTCTGATATGTAACCATATATCTGAGGTCTGTCATTCTTATATATTTTTAGTGCTCATGTGAGGAGGATGCATTCTTTATTATAAACACTTATTTGTTTGTTATTTCTCCCCTTTATCTGGATATTTCCTAAATTCAATATGGATCATTGAGATTGCATATGTTTGATACATAAGAAGATATGATCAATGTATAGGTATGTGATTATATTGATAAGGGATAAAAGTAAGTATATAGAAGTATGCGTAATTGGTAGATGGATAGTATATAGCAAGGGATTGATTTTGCACAAAGTTATGTTATTTGTCTATATATGTATTTATGTGTGTATCAAGTCGCTCTCTTTAAAATAGGTACAAAACTAAATAGAAAATAGCAGGGGGATGATATCATTTGAAGTGCATGTGAATCATATAATAATCATGCATCTAAAAAATGTAGCACTCACAAATATGTATTAAAGTAAATATCTTAGACACTCAAAGAATACCGTCATGGAGTCCATATAAAGTAATGGACCTTGTGAGGATATGATGACGTAGGTTCATTTTTTGTATTTGTATTCTCTATAAGATGAGTCTCTAGAAGCACCTATTAAAATTACAATCCCAACCAAGTGGGTTTTCCTCTCTTTCCACCTACCCATATGATTGGTATCTTCACAATATGTGTGGCACCTACCTACATCAATATCCATGAGAACGCCTATGAGATGAGGAATCTAAAATTTCTCATATTCCAAACACTATAATAATATTGTGATGCATAATGTAATATCTTGTGAATCCTATAATCTATAAATATCATTATACAAGTTATAAGTAAGCATATAACAACCTAATAGTTACATTGTCTCATGTTGCTCTATATCCTAAATTAAACAAATCAAATTATATGAAATCAAAGGGACTTGTGCATCAAGAAGAACCAAAATAGTAATATTTGAAAATAACAACTTATATCATTTGGACAACCTACAAACTATAATATTTAATGGAAGTACTCCTCTATAACATGTCCTACTTTGCCAATGCAATATAAATATATTTTTCGAACTCACTACCATGAATGAGCAATCTAAGAATACACCAAACATCCTATAAAGTCATTGCCAACTAATTTTGGGTAAGAAGTCAGTGTTGTATTTGAGTCCTAATGCTTCATCATAGTCATCACATTTGAAATTTAAAATCAAATGCAAACATTTTCTAAGATGGCCTAGCCCCATTCTATCTACCATCTAAATATCTTTGGTTGTGTGATCTATTTCACATATTGTGTATTTGACTCCAATCTTTTCTTACATTATAATTTTCTTTTTACTCTCATGAAAAAAAGATACAATAGGGGAGAGAGGCCCATAGTGGAGCACCCTAACTTCGCGTTTCTCAAAATCGTATGTGGAAATTTCAAATCACTCCCAATTCTATACAACATATTATTTGGCAACTCATGTGCTTCTATATTTTGCTTTAGGGCCACATCATCAAATATGATGCCACATCAAAATGCTTTTTGTTGAGGTATCCAAGGCCCCAAAAAAAAAAGTGAGACCGATAATGGTGCATTAAGTCATGTTTTATTGGTGCGTTGATGTGGCATCACATGATTTGTCACTTTGCGTACTTTATGGATAAAAAGTGTTTTGCAATTGGTTATTAAAGTGTTCCACTATGGAGCCCATTGAGGACTACTTCTATCCCCACTGTTGGACCTTGCTCCATTATGGCCCCTCTTCCCTAATGATCAATTGAAAAAACCTTGAAAACATGATTAACTATGTTGACACGTCCTAAATCAAACCATTTAAATTATAAACAGCCTCAATAAATCAAGCTAATGTATTTTTACAATACATCTCAATTAACAATAGATAAAATAAATGGGAAACAATTTCCCGTAAAATGCTTTGGGGAAATAGTCGTATATCAATTTGACCCGTCGGTGAGTGACCCAATTAAAAAAACAAAAAATGTTCAAATCGGGACAAACAATTTATAAAATAGACTTCTCTTCTGATAGTGGAGCTTTTCTATGACATTTGGATAGATTTTGAATAGGTAGGTTTTCTTGAATGCAGACAAATGTTTCCACCTCTCTATGTCGAATCAAAGCTCTCCCAAATATTATTTAACCCAACGAATCACCCGAAGTCAATCTAAGCATATCTGCATCTCAGAGCAGTTGAAGCTAAACAATCTTAAGAATATCCCAATCCCAGAGCAATTGAAGCTATCTTATTTTCATTTACCCCCAATTCTAAGTACAAGATGACATCCACAGCTCATGTTGGGTCCAATCTCAATGCTGTGGAGAAACTCATGTCCAATGGACAGAATCATCTTCGAATAAGTATGTCTTTCCTCCGGGTGAACGTCCCGACATGTCTCAGGTCTGTCATTCTTATACATTTCCAGTCATAGATCTCAAAGATTTGGATGGGCCTGATAGAATAAAGGTAGTGAATCAGATTAGGCGGGCATGCGAGGAGGATGGCTTCTTCCAGGTAAACATCTAGATTTGTTTTGTTCTTTTGTTCTTTATCAGAGTATCGCCTAAATTCAAAATGGATCATTCAGATCATGAACCATGGAGTGCCAGAAACTGTGATGAAAAGCATGATGGACATTGCCAAAGAGTTTTTTGAAATGCCTGTGGAAGACAGGGTTTGTCTCTATTCAGAGGACCCACGGCAGGCTGTGAGGGTTTCTACAAGCTTCAATGTCACCAAAGATAAATTCTTTGACTGGAGGGATTATCTAAGACACCCATGTCATCCGATGGAGGAATTTATCAATTCATGGCCTCAAAAACCTGCACTTTACAGGTAGTGACAGAAAACAAAAAAAGAAGAAAGAAAGTAAGTTTCTGACAGGAATTCACCATCGAGTGTGTGTGACCCCTTTTTTCTTATTTCACTTTTTTAAAACAGAGAGATTGCGGGGCAGTATGCCAAGGAGATAAGAGAACTGGTTCTAAGGCTTCTGGCTGCGATTTCTGAAGCTCTGGGACAAGGTTCTGATTATTTGAATGAAGTCTTTGGAAAGCATAGCCAGGTACTGCACATAAATTACTATCCTGCATGCCCAAATCCAGATCTTACCTTTGGCGTCGCACCTCATTCAGATCCACGTGGCATTACTGTTCTGATGCAAGGAGATATCAGTGGCCTGCAAGTGTTAAAAGATGGGAAATGGGTTGAAGTAGAACCAATACCCAATGCCTTTGTGGTGAATTTGGCTGATCAACTTCAGGTTTATAGTAATATAAATGATATTCACTGTATACAGACTTCCCCTTTGTTTGAAACTAGTTTCTGGAGGTATGAATTTTGAATTGCTTTTGTTTGAGTTTTTATTAGGTTATAAGCAACGGGAGATTCAAAAGCGCCGAGCACAGGGCTGTGACCAATATGACCACTGCACGTGTATCTATTCCCATCTTTTATGGGCCTTCGTCGGATACCTTCATTGCTCCTGCAGCATCCATGGTGGATGAGGAGCATCCAGCTTTATACAGAGGATATAAATTTAAAGAATATATGAGGGCATTCTGGAGCCAAGGTCTGAAGGGCAAGAGCATTTTGGATCGCTTCAAGATCGAATTCAGACCATGATTGAAAAGTATGGTATGTATCTTCTGTTGTTGTAACATACATATGCTGGTATGGACGGTGGACAGTATCTTGTATAGTAATGCTTTATCTGGGAAATAAGGTGGAAGAGATTAACCTATTCCTCTACATTTACATTTGAGAGGTGATAAGAACAGCTTTTATTTGATTGTCTTAAAATAAATTTCCTCAGTTTTTTGTCTCTGGTTTTTTGATGTGCATAATGTGCATTCAAGCAAAATAGGTATTAGATGTAATATATTTAACTTAATTTTCCTATATATTTCTAGTGGGCATGTGAGGAGGATGAATTTTTTATGATAAACACTTATTTGTCTCTGTTATTTCCCCCCTTTATCTGGGTGTTTCCTAAATTCAATATGGATCATTCAGATTGTAAACCATGGTGGCACCATGAAAACATGATGGACACTGCCAGAGACTTCTTTGAAGAGTAGGGCCTGCCTCTGGTCAGAAACCCTAAGGCAGGATGCCAGGTTGTAGCCTTCGATGTCACCAGGGACAATTTTTTTTACTGGAAGGACCATCTAAGACAACCATGCTATCCTCTGGAGGAAGTCATCCACTCATTAACCTGCAGCTGATGATGACAAAAAAAATAAAAAATAAAATCTTTCAAAAGAATTTATAAACAACAAATGAGTATGACAAATTTTAGTTTTAGTTTTTTTTTTTGAAACAGAGAGGTTGCAGGGGAGTACTCTAAGTTGATAAGAGAAATGGTTTAAGGTTTGTGAATGCGATTTCTAAAGGTCTGTGACAGGATTCTTGTTATTTCAAAGTTTTTAGGTGTGTAACTTTGATGAGAACAGTGATAAGCTTCTAATTTTTAAAATGGTCAAGCTAAACTTTGGTGGATATGTGTATAAAAGTAAGTGTGAGTATAGGTTTGATAAATAAGTACACATGGTAAATATATGGGTGTGCGATTATATGGATAAGGGATGCAAATACATGAATAGAAGTATGTGTATATAGCAAGGGATCAATTTCGTACAAAGTTATTTCATTTGTGTATGTATCAAGTCACTCTTTTCCAAATAGACACAAAATGAAATGGAAAATAGCATGGGGATGATATACTTTGAAGTGTATGTGAATCTTAGAATAATCATGCATCTAACAAATGTAGCACTCATAGATATGTATATAAAGTGAATATTTTAGATGCTCAAAGAATATCATCATGGAGTACATATAAAGTAATGGAGCTTGTGAGGATCTGATGATGTAGGTTCTTTTTTTGTATATGTATTCTCCATAAAATGAATCTCTAGAAGCACTTATGACATGAAAATATTAGTGATAGGATATGTCTTCCACCCTTGACAATTGGTTGTGTCTATAAGCAACAAGGAATAATTGGAAGAGGAAAAAACAATACACAATAAGTAAATATAATCTAAGCATATAAGTATATAATCATGTAATCACTAACCATAAAAAATGCATCATGATAATTATTAAAATTAATATTTGAATAGCTTCTTTCGGGTTTCTTTTTGTATTTTGTGTGCTCCGACCTGTGTTCGCGGAATCTATTCGGCTTTTCATCAAGTTTTGATCTACCACTTTGCGCATCTCCTCTTCGCAACTTCGGGCAATGACTTCCCTTTCGGGTCCTGAGGAGCTGCATTGGGCATCCACGTGTCGCACTTGTGGAGGTTTTTATTTCTTATTTCCTTAAAGTCTGTTCGGGTTGCGAAAGGCTTCTGCGGGGCCATCATTTCTAAAAAATTGTCAGAGGGTCCTACATCTTGCTACATGGTGGCAGATCGCAAGTTTTTTCATGCAGGAATGAAATAAACAAGCACGGGTTGCAAAATGCTTCCACGTGGTTTCTTTTTTATTTTCTAAAAGGTGTTGGCAGGCCCCACCTTCTGCTAGGTGGCAACCGTTCGCAGATCTTTCAACACAGTAGGGAAGTTAACAACCATGGGCAGCGAAACGCTGCCACGCGTCTTTTGCACCCGGTTGATGCAATTTTCTCTCCATTATGGTAAGGACCTCAGCCCATTGGACACATGTTACATCTTCGCAATCTCTCGACAACAATGAGGGAAGTTTTCATACGAGCAGTGGGAGGCTGCCACGTGCCTTACAACTAATTTGTAAAGCGGGCGATAGGCTGGCTGAGAGAGATGATACTATTGGGTGTCGCTCGTCATGGTCGTTTGCAGTGGTGGTTGACACTTGTCGCCTCGGGCTTGGCTGGGACCAATGCCATCATTACAAGGGATGCACCTGCACCTAGATGACTGGATGTTGTGTTCTAGTTCGATGCCGTTGTAACATCAAACATCATTGCAAAGGATTGCGAGATCTTTTCTATTGCAGTTCTCCTAAGCGGTGGGAGGTTTTCTTTTCCTGCTATATATGTTGGGAATCTTTTGATTCAAACATCATTGCAAAGGATTGCGAGATCTTTTCTATTGCAGTTCTCCTAAGCGGTTGGAGGTTTCTTTTCCTGCTATATATGTTCTTTCTGTCGCAGAGAGCAGGGGAGAAGATTTTGAAGAGAAACACATTGGTTTTAGCAAAAGATACCAGGCCTCTTTTACTGTTTTATTTGCAAGAAACTGTCAGACTGTGCCAATTGTTAGGCATTTCTATTTTTCATGGTTTGATCAAACTGTAAACTATGCTCTATACTGTCTTAAGCATTTCATTTCAAAGACTTCTATATATGTTGAATACAAGCTTGCTTACCTAAATCATGTCTAATGACTCTTCTTAGTAGTGAGGATGTATGCAATATTATTTTATATCAATAAATGAATTGTCTATGCTATAGTTTTAAATCTCTGACATTTTGGAACGCAACGACACCATTCAGACTCTTAAATCTATGATTTATCGTGCCCATCAGTAATTTTGGCGCATCACCTTAGATTAGACTTTGTTTCATTATATCTGCTTCCCTTTTCCCTTTCCAAAACTCATTATAGAAGAAGCCGACTTCTTTAAAATCCGGAGGTCACTCAGTTTGGTGCAAAGGGGTCCCCCTTGAATTGAGTTTCCCATAAGACACTATTACCTCGTCAATTTTTGGCGTCAACAATTTGTTCTTTTTTTGGCATGCCCGGTGGGACCCGAACTAATGAAATTGCCTTGTAAAGGGGTGTATGAGCCATCGGCCTATAACTAGATCCCAGACCGTAAGTAACCCAGGTTTACTAGTACCTCTGCTAGGGACAGTCTAGGCCGCAAATCAGCTGGTAACCGTTCCATTCCCACCGCCCTTTCCTCTCACCATGTTGTCGGCCGCAAACAGAAACTACGTAGCATGGGATGCTGGAAGTCCCCTGGTAGCCCTGGTAGCGCCTGCTGTTTGGGGCATTATCCCAGTTTCGGCCCTAAAAGTTATTCCCAAATTTTTTGGAGACAACACAAAAATGCTAGCAAAACATTTGCAGAATGTAGCGGATGTTTGTCTGGTACATGGTATTACAGCGCAAAATGTAGCCCTGAGGCTCCTCGCCACGTCCTTCAAAGGCAAGGCTCTGGATTGGTACCGAACACTGACTCCTAATTCAATTCGCACTTGGGATGAATTCGGAAATCTATTTTATGAAAGGTTCTCAAACGACGGAGATCGTTCTTCGTTATATTATCAGCTATCCATCATAAGACGAGCGCCTGAGGAGGCTCTGGCGGATTTCAATGCCCGATTTCATTCAAATTGGCAGAGGATTCCTGTGACTATCCGCCCGACTCCAGAATTGGCATTCATATTTTATCTGAAGTCTATTAATCTTGACATTTCTGTGATGATTAAATCTTTGGGAGGAGCCACTCTACCAAATGCTTATGCTACCGCTATCAAAGCTGAGAATCATTTGATAGATTGCGGAAAATTGCCTCCTCGACCTATTATGCCGATATTTCCTGAAATATCAACCTCTGCACAAGAAGCCGCATTGACTAGCGTGTCAGCAACTGCCCAATCAATGTACTCATATGCAGTCGGTCCTAAAAACTTGGCTTCCACATCAGGTTCTTCTAAAGATGAAATAAGCGACCTCAAGGAGATGTTGCGAACTATGGCAAATGACATAACAACTCTCAAGTGGAACCAAGCAACGCCCCCGTGACCCGCATATCAAAACTATCAAGGTGGGCGGTCTACTTGCAAAACCAATATCAGAGTGCGCCTTACACTAATCCACCAGCGCCGACTACAAACCAAATGGTCCTGGTGCCTACTCTACTGAAAAGTGCATCACCAAGCTCGAGTAGGGAATTAACTGCGGGGCAAAACAATCTTATTGATGATATCAATCCATGGTGTTTCCCCTACAACGATGCACATATGCCCCGAAATTGTCTGCGTGGAAACTTACAATAGAAGGTGGTAGAGCAACGTAGTCAAGGTACTACAGCAGAAAATGGAGGACACGCATATGCCTCGCCAATGGAGAGTGCGGTCCTCACTGTGCAAATGCAAGGAATGTCTTTAGAATAAGAGTCCGATATTGCTCCCGATCATGCACTTTTCTCCTAGATGGAGGAAGAAGAAATGGTATTTTCCAATGACACATTCAGATCCGAAACGCCGCAAGTACAGCCGAATTACAACACGCGCTCAAAGAGGAGATTCACCGGTGAGCCTGTTGTTTCACTTCCGGACAGCCTGCAACGCAAAGGCGTGTCCGATCAAATTCTCGACACTTCGATCGTCTCTTCACCTTCTCAACCGCGGAAGGAAATTATTATAACAAGAACCAAGGAGCAGAAATCTCTGAGCTTGTCACCTTTTAATGTGGTGGAGCAATTAAAGAAATCATCCGCTAATGTGTCTTTATGGGACATTCTGGCTATCCCGGAACAAAAGAGTATACTACAGAAGGTGCTTCAGTAAGAGATCAACTCAGCACCAACAGAGTTGTCTACCAGTACAGAGGTGGTTTATCAAATGCCACTAGCTAAGGTTCTTACAGACAAAGCGAAGGAATCCCATGCAGAAGGCGAAAGTAGGTTGAAACCTCAACTGTTCTTCTTGACTCTCATTATAGGGGAAAAGCTATTACAAAACGCTATGATTGATTCTGGCGCTAGTACAACGGTTATGCCAAAGCTGATAGCCGAATCTTTGGGACTCAGCTACGAACCTATGAAGAAGGGGGTGATGCAGCTCAATGGAAATAAAGTTGATACTATGGGTGTCATCAAAGCGCTCCCTTTAACTCTATTTGTCTGCCCCAGTATCACGGTCCTGCAAGATACGGTGATCATAGATGTTCCTCCTATGTTTGGTTTCTGTCTATCCCGAGAATTTACTTCAAAGGTGGGCGGATATTTGTCTTTAGATTGGTCACATCTGATACTTAGGACCAAGCATGGCACAAAAATGAAGATAGAATCGGAGGCTCTACATTTCGAACATGTGGCGGATGAGGCCCTGATCAATTTTGAAGCCGCACATACCTCTATCACCAAGCAGGAAATGTATAGTGTCGAATTGCTAGAGGAAGAGAAGGTTAGTGGAGACCAAAATGATAAGGAAGATGCTCTGTTGAGCGAACACATAAACAATGATCCTTTCAGAAATTATCATGCTACAGGATTGGGCACATATGTGATTTATAACGAAGACTAGGTTCTTCCGAAGGTCGCCAAAGAATCCGACGATAACCAAGCAAATGAGCTATGGACATTGTATTTTGACGGAGCAAGAAGCAAAGTAGGAGTTGGAGCAGGGGTCTGTCTAATATCCCCGCAGAATGAAAAGTTGTTGAGGTCTTTCCATTTTTAATTCGCTTGTTCAAACAATGAGGCTGAATATGAAGGGTTAGTCCAAGGCCTAAGCCTAGCGGAACGAATGGGCATTAAGAAATTGATTGTGTTCGGAGATTCCGAACTAGTAGATAATCAGGTCCAGGGAATTTCTGTAGCAAAGAATGTCCACATGAGATCCTATCAGCATCGAATCTGGGACCTAATTGAGGGTTTTGAAGCTTTCAACATCCTGACCATTCCCCGAACACGGAATAGCGATGCAGATCGCATGGTGGTGATCGGTGCTCAGTTTGATCTTGTCTTTAACTTGCTTCAAAATGAATATTCAATGCGAGTGCTTGTCCGACCAGCAATCCCCGACAATGATCAGAGTTGGCAAGTCTTTGAGAGCGATGAACACATCGCTTCATTTATCCAGCACTCACGGGAATTTGCGAATTAGCTTCAACCAAAGATCGCTGAGGCCTATGAAGGACAAATTATGCAACTCAAGTCAAATAAACTTCTGAAAGGGTTAGTTACTCTCGAGAACTTTTTTGATTGTAATGATGCCTGAAATGATAAGCGGAAATTCGTGGCAGACAAAAGTGATTATGAGGACCTTCGGGTCTCTGATGGTAGGAATCTCCGGGTCGGAAAAGATGTCCCACATCGAGATAAAGAAAGGCTTATTAGTTTCTGCGAAAAATATGGAGTAGTGGCTTGATCCTATGATGATCTTGAGGGTTATGATCCTGGCATCACTCAGCACACTATTGAGCTAACAGAAGGTGCGAAACCAGTCTGACAGAAACAAAGGCCAGTCAACCCTAAAGTTGAGGCCCTAATGGCACAAGAGCTAACCAAGCTCATTGATTCACATATTGTCTTCCCAATCAAACATAGTACTTGGGTATCAAATCTAGTACTAGTTAGAAAGAAGAATGGCGATATCCGCTTATGTGTGGACTTCCGAGACCTGAATAGAGCATCTCTAAAGGATCACTATCTGTTGCCTTCTATGGAGTCAATCCTACAAACTGTCGCAGGATCGGAAATGTTCTCTCTGCTGGATGGCTTCTCTGGCTATAACTAGATTCAAGTTAAAGAAGAAGATCAGCACAAGACTACATTCACCACCAAGTGGGGAACATTTGCATATGCTAAAATGCCTTTTGGTTTATCTAATGCAGGGGCAACTTTCCAACGAGCTATGGACATCGCATTCAGCAAACTGATCAATAAGTTTATTCTAATCTATTTGGATGACCTTATTGTGTTCTTTAAATCTAAAGATGATCATTTTGATCATTTGAAATTAGTTTTTTAAAAGTGCCAGGAGTTCGGGGTTTCCCTGAATCCAAAGAAATGTGTATTCGGAGTGCCGCAGGGTAAGCTGATAGGACATGCTGTGTCTAAAGAAGGTATTTCAATTGACCCCAAACAAGTAAAGGCTATCAAATAACTTCCCCTTCCGGTAAATAAGAAAGGTGTTCAGTCTTTTTTGGGCAAAGTAAATTTTGTCAGCAAATTTATTTCCGATTTCGCGGGAATGATTAGGTCGATCACCCTAATGCTGAAAAAGGATCAAGCTTTCAAGTGGACAACAGAAGCTCGAGAGGCTTTTGAAAAGGTCAAGGAAGTGATTTATGTAGCCTTGGTGCTGGTTAATCCAGACCAATCCAAAGATTTTATAATGTATGCTTTTAGTAGCAAGTCCAGTATTGCTACCGTTCTAACCCAAAAGGGTAACGCAGAAGAACGGGAACACCTAGTGGCGTTCTATTCCCGAACCCTAAAAGAATATGAGGCGAATTATAATTTTGTCGAAAGACAGGCTTTTGCAATAGTAAAGGGACTTAAAAAATTCTGCCATCTAATTTCCTGCAACAAAGTTCTGGTATATGTCGCACATTCTAGTGTGTGTGAATACATCATGGAATGAGAGATCATAGAAAAAGGGCTAATTGGATCACTAAGATCCTTGAATATGACATCGAAGTCAAGCCTACTAAGACTATTAAAGGCAGAGGACTGTGTGAGTATATGGCATAGAACGAGGAGGTACCTGCCAAGGAGGAACAACTAGAGCTCATATTGATAAATGAATTGGGATTGGAAGACGATTGGTTGACTGATAGAATGAACTTCATGCAAACCGGAGGGTATCCGTCAGGCCTCTCATCCCAAAAGAGAAGGTATTACTGGCTTCAGAATCACAGGTATACGCTGATAGAAGGAGTCCTTTTCAAAATAAATTTCAATGTTGTGCTCTTACGATGCGTTACTTCAGGGGAGGCATAGAGGATCCTCGACGCATTCCATAATAGTGACGAAGGTCAAAATTTCTCCGCCAAAACTACCTCCATCAAGATCATGCGAGCTGGCTATTACTGGCCTACACTTTTCAGTGACTCCCACTCTCTGGTAAAGGCTTGTAAAAAATGCCATTTCTTCTCTGACAGAAGGAAGAATTTAGCAATGCCCCTCAGACCTATAGTGGCGGACGAACCGTTTGCGCAATGGGGCCTGGACTTCATCGGAATGATCAATCCGGCTTCTAGTGCCAGACATAAGTGAATTCTAACCACTACGGACTACTTCACAAGGTGGACGGAAGCTATTCCCCTTAAGGGTGCAACAGAAACATAGATTGTAGACTTCCTCAAAGCACTGGTGACAAGGTTCAACCCTCCGAAAATGATCATTTTGAACAACACCAGAGTATTTCTAGGTACAAAGGTATGTTACTTTGCATTAAAGAATGACATATTCCTTAAAACCTCATCAAATTATTATCCATAGGGAAATGGTCTAGCTGAGTCAACAAACAAAAGTTTAGTTCGACTCCTTAAAAAGGTTGGCTCAGAGCACCAGAGGGAATGGCATAAGAATCTCCGAAGAGCGTTCTGGGCAAACCGCATAACTCCTAAGCAAGTCCTTAAAACTTCGCCTTATGAATTGGTATACGGGAAGGAAGCACTGTTACCCATCTCCATGGAAATTCCGACAATACAATTGTTGAAATCTTTTGAGATAGAACAAAATGAAGCCATGGAGGTCCGGCTCGCCGAACTGCTAGAAGTGCAAGAAAAAAGGGAGAACTCCCTAATGGCAATGGAAAATCGTCAACAGGTGGTCAAACGATAGTTTGACAAGAAGGCTTCCGACCAAGGTCTGAAAAGTGGAGACCTAGTGCTAAAATATGACAGCAAAGCTGCAAAGCCAGGTCAGCACAGTAAGTTTGATAGTCTATGGGAGGGACCCTTTAAAATCATTCGGTGCAAGCAACACAACGCTTTTGAGCTGGAGAATATGGAACAGGAACCGTTAGAAATCCCAGTCAATGGGATTCATCTTAAGTTGTTCCATTAGGCATTAAGCTCTACCTTGTACATATGTAAATAGCACTTTCATTTTTCTTTCCCGTTGTTTAGCCGGTTCTTTTTTTTAAAATCAGTTGTCATTCTGCGAAATTAACTCATTATCATTGGCGGGTGAAACACCGTGGTCGCTTTACACAAAATGAATTCATGTACGGAGAAATAGTATATAAAACTTGCAAGCCAATAAAAGTTTAAACACAGAAGCAAGAAAGAGCATGGATTTTCCTTAAAACAAGAGATATATATTTATATATATGTTCTTTGGTTATAAAATGGTTGGGGGGCCGTATCCCAAAATATACAAGTATATTGAGGTATTATATATGATGGCCTTTTATCAGGCTTATATACAACAAAGATAGTCACATTTTGAACAACAGACAAAGGGGTTGTTTATCTGAAGGCATGACTGACAGCAATTGACACATTCACTGCAGTGTCCACTTCTTCCTCATCCACATGCTCCTCGACGACACTAACAGCATCATTTGGCACAACTGCCATTAGCGATGGAAACACCAAGTTCCTAAAGTTAGTATACCAGTCTACGTCGTAGAAAGGTATTACATTGTAGCTCTGAAACAAGAAGTGTAGGCCCTGAGTAACCCTCTGTTGGTGCTGGTCACGGGTCTACAGGTGGAATCTGCTGAAGAATGATAGCCAAATGACAACGGCTTCTTCCTCAATAAAATGACGCAGGTCGCTGACTGTTGGCAGACCTATCCCATAGGCAACATGCGCAACGACCTCACCAAGCCCATTCAGGTATTTCTTCGGGAAGATTTCTTTCACTAGCTTCAGGATTAGTGGCCGAGGAACGCAAATGTCTAGCATAGACGCTACAAAGTGGGAGCATACGTCGGTATTTACCCTATACTTATCCTCATATTCTATGCAATCCTTGCCTAAGACCCACTTAATGGCCACCAAAACCAGGTAATGATTGTTCTTCGTCATCATTTTCAGTCTCCTAATTGAAATCTCACCTAGGAACGTCGTCTGACTTATACGAGGTTAGACAAATTGGGGTATCCATTGTTCTAACATTGTTCCTAGGCTTATGAGCTAATGCTGAATTTTTTCACCACCTAACCTATGAAAAGACTTGTTTAACACTCTGTTATTGACCTATCACTTCTCAAATGCTAAGTATGTTTTGCTCACTATCTACTGGCCTATTTATATAAAAATTGACAAGGCACA